>CM061920.1:26779429-26806650 GCA_031002005.1 Vandiemenella viatica | reverse complement strand
AAATAAATTCAAGAACACAAGAGGTTATGATGAAACACACTTGTGACTCACGAAGCCGACAATGTCCCTAAGGAAATATCCAGAAATTACGAGAGATACCTATTCCTCATCAGAATCGTCAGATTCTGGAAGCATCATAATCGCTGGTTCCTCTGGAAACTCTCCGGTTGCCAGGCTATATGGTACCACAAGGCTAACAGTATGAGAAATCTGTAATGAACATACAACCCCTCGGGAGTGACTAACTCAGGCCCTCTACCTGTTGGTCCGTCATCTACAAAGAACCATAGACTTGAAGACCCTATCAGTCACAACGGCGACTACGGTAACAGTTGTTACACGTTGTCTTCTCCGCTGTGTGATTACTGGGTGGCTCACTCGCCGACTCTCGGAGACCGAAGACCTCTGGAGAAGTAGTCCCCTCCCGCTGCGGCGGGCTCTTTTTTATAGCTGCCCGTGACGCGCTCCGCTGCCCCATGCGACCTTCTGGAAGCTTACACCGTATCTCGTACCCACGCGCCACGCAGTTTCCCCTGTCTGATGCAACCCTAGCCTCACACGCGTTCACTGTTGACTCTCTTCTTGCTACCAATTGCACCATCTTAACACTGGGCATTAGGCGTTACTTTTAACACTTCGTAACACATCCACGGTGTGGGTGGTCCACCAAGTGCCGTGTTGTGTTCCTGGCAGCGGGATCCCAGCGGCGGCGGAAAGTCCTGTGGTAAATCTTGGGACCCAAGCATGGAACACCAGGACCATATGTCTAATCGGTTTAGTCGCGAGACTGTCACTATCTACTATCAGGCTGGACGGCAGCAGAATTAAACTATGTAACGAGGTCAAGTACCTGGTGTAACGATTGGCGAGCGGCTGTCCTTTCTCCCACACTTCAAGGCCATCAAGGCAAAGACGGATTCTTTCATAGACCGACTTATTCTGGTTGTCGGTAGGAAGTTGGGCTTGAGTGCAAGAACTCTGAACACTCTGATTAAGTCTGTTATATTGCCATTAGTCATATATTGCTCCTCGGTGTGTTCCAGTTCAGCGGGGCACGCGCACCATAAGCGCTGCTGTATTCACTTCATCGAAGATTCCTGCTTGCACTCACCCGCGCCTGCCGCACCACGTCTACGGAAGCCTGCCTAGTTATAAGTGGCTCCCTTCCGCTGGATTTGGAAGCCCACGTGGCTACCTTCAACTATCACCTCAGAAAGAAAGTGACGATTGCATTGCCGCTTACGCTGGCCCTTTTCTATTAGATGCTAAACGTGGGCGACAGCCGATGTCTGAAAATCTATGTCCATCTGGCAGAGTCGTTGGGAGTGGTCGACCAGGGGAAGAGAGACGTTCCAATGGATCCCGCTATCTCATATTAAGATTCGGTCAACAATACAAGTGTACTCGTATCAGCTTCTGTGTATATTGACAGGTCATGGACTGAGAAAGAAGCTCTGTGAACTGAACGTCATCGACAGTGAACTGTGTCACTGCGGCGCGGTGGAGGATGTAGAGCATGTGTTGTTCCGTTGCCCAGCATATGCCAGCATGAGGGCCGACTTTACTGCCCATCTTGAAACTGAGGAGCCAGTGACAAAGGAAGTAATCGTCGGGTCTCCAGGTGGATTAGCTGGCTTGAAGATTTATGCCGCACAAATTTTTGAAGCGGAGGATGCAGCTGCTCAGTGAAATGAATTCCTCCTGAAGGATAATGATGATTCTGAAAGAAAGGCACCAGACGACTGATGGTTCAGGGTCTTCGCCATCAAGTCGGGTGACACCGCCTCGACGTGGTTCCCCGTACACTGCTTGCAGTGGCGAAAGGTGTTTCTCACAATAAAGGAACCTGTCTCCCTTCTATGAAGAGGGCAATTCTTTCAAGTTTGCTTCCTTGGTGTGGGAAGCTAGTGGTGCAGGGTGATGCTGGCGAGGGGAAGAAAGAGCTCTGCTCAGGTGATCCCCGTTTGAGCCTCATCAGGCACCCTTACGTTCGTTGTCACTCAATGGCCATTCTTTCAAAACCACAAGCGCACGAAGCTTTCAATTTCCTAACTGGTTGGGATATGATGAAGACGGAAATCAACTTCCTGCTGATTCTTTCCTGCCATCTTCATTTTTAACTATACACGAAGAATAGCATCCATTGCCGGGGCACGTGTAAATGTGCTTTTCAGCTGCTCAGCACAGCACATAAAGAACAAATTAACTTGCTTTGGAAATTATACGCGAGGAAAGAAGTTTGTGGAAGATTGTCCACAGAAAGATGAGACAGGATGGTGGATCAAAGTTTGAGGTATGTGAGATTAGCTAATTTTTTAGTGGATGAACAGTTGAAGCAAAAGACTGTAGACGAATAATCAGTCAATTGAGAACGTAGGTTATAAGATATACGAGTATGCTGAGATGGAAAGGTGGCTGAAGATGGGAAGAGACGGAGGAGTACATCAAACCAGTTGAGAAAAAAAAAAGTCATTAATACTGAAGTAGTCTATAGTTATTGATCTCTTCTATACCGCACAGCGCTACAAACGGAATACTCACAATAACAGAGTAACAAACTCAGCTAGAGCTGTCAAAATAATTATCTATTCTGAGGTCACATACAGTGCCCTAACTGTTTGATAATTAAGTTCATCATAATCATCAGTACCTTGATAACATTGCTTAAACGAAATTACGTGTCAGTAGTACTACCACGTTCATATGTATCCGAACACTTGCTGTCCTTTTGCTCAACCATTAAATTTACTTTGTGATCATAAAAAGTGCAGAATTGCAGAAAAAAAGAGGTGTTAAATTGCTGTTGTCGGTAATATGATAGTTGGTAACGTGTTAGCAAAATAAAGAGGAAAATGGAAAGTAGTATCTGAATGTATTTGGCTTCCAAAGCTGGTTCACTCCGATATCAGGAATGATGCTTAAACCACATTGAGCCTCCCTTTGAAAAAAATAATAAAAAAAATATTTAAAGAACAGAGATGTACAATATCATACAATGCAGCCACCTTATTGTTTTTAACGGTGCGTGTTTTCAAAGGAAGATTTACCATTCAGTTCAGGAGGATAACGTGTTCGAGTCTGTGGTCGATATCAGAGTTTGCAATTCCATGTGCACTGTCAGAATGTACTAGTAGGAATAATTTTTGATTTCGAATGGGATGAACGTTGAAGCTGTTTTATTATGCTGCTGCCTCTTCAGTATGAGATGAAAAATTAAACTGGCCTACGGTTACAAGTAACTCTTCCACCCCCAGCTGTAGGTGACGAAGATTGAAGGTTTATAATTAAATATCTGACTGGTGTACTCAAAAGTAATTTCGTGTGTATCATAAATTATCCGTTACGGCATTATTCATATAAACCAACTTTTATTGCTAATATTACGGTGGTCTCTATAGTCACTAGCTCGAAAGAATTCTGGCTGCAGTAAAGTATAAAATTGTTTTCTATAAATGTTGTAAACTGTAGCACAAAAACAAAAGCTCCACGTCAGTAGCGGAATTCAGAAATTTTACAAGCTAATTCTAACGAAGAACTTTATTGATACACAATTGTTTTTATAACTTGAATCCATTTCTTCTGAACAATAAAGAGATTATTTGGGCAACGTGAAGAACAATGTGAGACTGTTTGTAAATCGTGCGGTTAAAAGTTCCGGTCACCTGAACTGCCATCTTTGATCAGTCTCGTACGCTGGGGCTATACTCACACTGCTGGAGTCCCATCTCGGACATAAGTGGTTTCAACAAAGTGCTACGTTCGTCTTGTGTTGCATGTATTGTGAGACACTAAAAAACACATCATTCACCAGTTAAGAAGTTAAAATAACAATATGGCTGTCTGCTTATATTAAATAAGCTAAATCCCTTTTTCGTTGTTTTCAGTTCAAAATTGTTATATGTGGCATCTTATTAGAAATTAGATGACAAGGCACGAATAAAAATTTGTACACTATCTTCAACAAGCAACCATTTCTTTATTCGCTTATTTTAAAAATATTTAAGAATCCCGAATGCATGCTATCACCCAACATTAATAATTTAGACTTTAGCAAGTCACACATTTCTACAGAAAATGGTTACCATACAAACCATCATCAAAAGACCAACCAGAAATTATGACGAGATTAAATTTTCTGAGTTATAACCTGAAGAAACACTGAACACTGTGGTACCCGGTTTGCTTCGGAGAGGGGGGGGGGATACCATCACATAGAAATTTTTATTGGAAATATGAATATTAATTTTCTAATTTGGTTAATTGGTGAACTAGAATCTTGAATGCTGCAAGAATTTAAGTTACACAAAAAATATTCAATTTTTCTGTCTTCTGGCTTATACAAGGCCGGGCATATTTAACGTTACGTTAAACACAATATATTCAAAGAAAATAAACAAGCAATACCCAGCGTTTACAATTTGCCGGTTAAATGCAAACATAAACAGATTTTAATTATTTCAAAGATTTTTCAAAGTTAATATACAATAACGTGGCGTCGCAGGCCAACAAATTGAAGTTAACATTTACAAAAAAATCCCAGGGGCGCCATTTAAAGTGAAAAGCATCATTTGAATTAGTTATAATGAGCAAGATGCTTAAAAAGTTCGAAGTTAATCAACATGGAAAGTTGGTTAGCTCAGTAAATACACTCCTGGAAATTGAAATAAGAACACATTGACGCCGGTGTGTAAGACCCACCATACTTGCTCCGGACACTACGAGAGGGCTGTACAAGCAATGATCAAACGTACGGCACAGCGGACACACCAGGAACAGCAGTGTTGGCCGTCGAAGGGCGCTAGCTGCGCAGTGGTTGGGCACCGCCGCAGTCAGTGTCAGCCAGTTTGCCGTGGCATACGGAGCTCCATCTCAGTCTTTAACACTGGTAGCATGCCGCGACAGCGTGTCGTGAACCGTATGTGCAGTTGACGGACTTTGAGCGAGGGCGTTAGTGGGCATGCGGGAGGCCGGGCGGACGTACCGCCGAATTGCTCAACATGTGGGGCGCGAGGTCTCCACAGTACATCGATGTTGTCGCCAGTGTGTCGGCGGAAGGTGCACGTGCCCGTCTACCTGGGTCCGGACAGCAGCGACGCACGGACGCACGCCAAGACCGTCGCATCTACGCAGTGCCATAGGGGACCGCACCGCCACTTCCCGGCAAATTAGGGACACTGTTGCTCCTGGGGTATCAGAGAGGACCATTCGCAACCGTCTCCATGAAGCTGGGCTACGGTCCCGCGCACGTTAGGTCGTCTTCCGCTCACGCCCAACATCGTGCAGCCCGCCTCCAGTGGTGTCGCGACAGGCGTGTATGGAGGGACGAATGGAGACGTTGTCGTCTTCAGTGATGAGAGTCGCTTCTGCTTTGGTGCCAATGATGGTCGTATACGTGTTTGGCGCCGTGCAGGTGAGCGCCACAATCAGACTGCATACGACCGAGGCACACAGGACCAACACCCGGCATCATGGTGTGGGGAGCGATCTCCTACACTGGCCGTACATCTCTGGTGATCGTCGAGGGGACACTGAACAGTGCACGATACATTCAAACCGTCATCGAACCCATCGTTCTACCATTCCTAGACCGGCAAGGGAACATGCTGTTCCAACAGGACAATGCACGTCCACATGTATCCCGTGCCACCCAACGTGCTCTAGAAGGTGTAATTCAACTACCCTGGCCAGCGAGATCTCCGGATCTGTCCCCCATTGAGCATGTTTGGGACTGGATGAAACGTCGTCTCACGCGGTCTGCACGTCCAGCACGAACGCTGGTCCAGCTGAGGCCCAGGTGGAAATGGCTTGGCATGCCATTCCACAGGACTACATCCAGCACCTCTACGATCGTCTCCATGGAGAATGCAGCCTGCATTGCTGCGAAAGGAGGATATACACGGTACTAGTGCCGACATTGTGCATGCTCTGTTGCCTGTGTCTATGTGCGTGTGGTTCTTTCTGTGTGATCATGTGTTGTATCTGACCCCAGGAATGTGTATATAAAGTTTCCCATTCCTGGGACAATGAATTCACGTTCTATTTCAATTTCTAGGAGTGTATTATCGTGATGAGAACGGAGAATCTAATCTCGGGAGCCACTTACGGGTTTGTAAGCCTCGTTAAAACCCTATGTAACCACTGACCTTTGCATTGGTAATTTACCGTGCCACATCTGCTTGACGATGTGTGACACGCTGTGTCACAGTTGGATGCAAATTCACGGACCCATCCGCGCTAGTGCATCTGCTGATGGCCTCTACCAGGTGAGACACTCTGTTTCCGGCCACATCTGAGCCAGAAAGCGACTAGCTCCAACCATGGACAACTGCTAGGAGAGTGTGTCGGGCGACACGTCTACACTTCAGCTCGTCTGAACAGCAAGTCCTCTCTCATGGCGTCCTCTTCTCCCACCACGGAGAGCAGCTTCCCTCTCGCAGTACATGGAAAAAGAAGCCTTTCATTAACAAATGTAGATCCTGTAGCCATGCACGATTGGTGCAACGACGTAGCCCACAATCATGTGTTTCGTGCCGTAGCTAGCATTCGTCACTCGTTTCGAGCACATTTTCCCTGACCTTGCACCTCTCAACGGAGAGGCCATCGCCATTATCACTAAGGGAATCTTCCGTCCTTCAGTGCCTGGTCCATTGTGTATGAGGTGCCTGGTTGTCGCCAGCGCTTGGCACTGTCCGGCTATTCGAACGCTTAAACTGCAGTTCCAACATTTTCTACATTTAATATTTTCTTAACAGCAATTTTGCAATGAGTTAAAATTATATAGTAATAAATTTAGCCGCACAGGCTCAATACATAATTATTTACGCATCATTAACCCAACAATTTACATTTTTAATAAACAAATATAATAAAAATTGAATATTAATTATGACTATATTAATATCATTGGCGGATGACTCTGTCATACCACAACACAAAGCTTATTCGAATAGTTGTCGGAATATAGATGCTCTTTTTTATTGTTGGTCTTAAGACTTGTTGTAAAATCCAGAAATTTCTATTTTTCTACACTAAAAATATGTTGTGAACATATAAAGCTAGCTTATTTGAAAAAAGGAAAATTTGACTTACATTAGTTAACTCTGTTTTCCTTAGCAGAAATGTTTAAATATGTCCTAGGATGTCTGTTAACAACTTCCCACTTGCAGATTCATGCCTGAATGGCAGCTGAGTTTAATGTTTATTGTTTTCTTTTGTTCTTTTTCTTTCTTCATTTTTTAAAAGAGATTCCATATCTCTAGAAAGTCATACAATATATTTGAACTTTAAAGAACAGCGTCGACAATCTTTACATTAAATGTTCCTTGTCATTAAGTTTTTGCTGGCAGCAGATATGTTAATATTCCGTAGTTGCCTGATAGACTAACAACTAAAGTGTGTTGGATACCTTTCATATTGTTACGCTCATAAACTCCATTGACTATTAATCTGATAGATATTGTATGTCTTACATACATTTATTAATACTGCTGTTGCTGCAGTATGGGATGGAGTATACTCTGTTAGTAGCACTATGGCTTCCATTTCAAGCTACAGGTAAAAAGGACATAAAGTTGATTTCTAAATGTCGCCTCGGGTCATTGCAACGCAGGATGGGTGTCGGTAACTGACGCGGGGTTAGCTGACTCAAGCCCTTGTGGTGAAGAAACGTAGTAGGGTGGTGGTGCACAAGTTGTTCTAATTACCAGATTATGTAGAGAGTCCTGGGTTTAATCCCAAACCTTAACGCTTTGCTTTGTTTTGAACCGAAAATAAATTTCTGATAGTTGCGGCGACAAGGAAGTGTGGAGGTAGACTGTCAAATGTGAGGTTGAATGTTGTAGCCACTTGAACATCCACTTATGTAGGGTTCATGGGCTTACCGTTCAGGCAGACCAATGATTTGCGGATTTAACGATGCGGAGGTCGCCGGTTTGATTCTAGCCACGAGCGTTTGTCGTTTTTAAAATTAATACATGTACTTATGGACGTATTTTAAAATAATTGTTAATGCTATATAGTTGGAAAAGATTAATGAAATTTAAAAACAGAATAAAAACTAGCCGCATTTTTTGCTTCTGGCTGTGCGCCTCGTCGACGTCGAGATCATTAGAGGTGAGAAAGGAGTGGAGGAAAGGAACGAAAGGAATTCGGCTATGGCCTTTTGAAGTGATTCGCCTGGAGTGATTTGGGGAAATGGATGTCCGGGTAGGTATTTGAATCCGCGTCCTCCCGTATTGCGAGGCTAGAACATTACCGCAATGGCATGCGTGCCACCAGCCCAGTCATCACGACGTCAAATCGTCGACGCACTCATGCCACACCGTTTGCAGTGCTCCAACGTCAAGCCAACGCTATGGACGAAGCTGTTCTATCGGTTACGGCCATGCGAACAAGATGGTGTAATCCCGCGCTGAGGTTACATCTTATTGTCCAGTACCCTCTTGTCGCTGTATATTACCCCTGTTCATCTGCAGTAAAGGCCCCTGCCAGGCAGACCTCACACACAACGCGCCTGCACGCCGGGATACATATACGACTCCAAACAGGCGCAGAGACATCAAACAAACCAGGAAAACAAATAGAATCATCTAGAAGCTAAGTGGGACTATTTCTTACAGAGGTCGCCGTACTACCACACAACGGAATTCCTGCGCCAGGCCGCCTATATAAGCGTAGCCGGCCGCTCCACCGCAGTTCCGGCCTGACCGCGGAACCAGCTTCAACTACAGAAGACCACCGGAAGTTCGAGCGAGAAGTAGAAGCCGTCTCTCTCTACCCCGGATCAGGACCAGGCTAAATTCTCGACGGTTCATCCGCTAACTGTACCACATTTGTTATTGTTTACCAGTGTTTTGTGTACATAGTAATAAACCTCAAGGAAACCATTAAGTGTAGTTCACTTCAGTGGCGACAAGGTTGGGATAAGAACTCTCGACCATCATGGCTACGCCAGCAGCACCTACGGAATGGCAACAGTTCCTCCAAGGACTTCTACATCAGTTCTTCGAATCTCAGAGACAACTGATTGCGGAAGTCAGGAATCTCCGCCAACCCCACGGCCCCGCCTCCGTTCCCAGCATTCAACGACGACGTCGAAGAATGGGAGACCTACGAGAAGCGCATAAAACAACACTTCGCAATTCATCACATATCCAAAGAAGAAGACCAGCGTGCATATTTCCTTTCCTGGAACCAATCAAGATGTATGTCTTGCTCACCAAACTTCAGCCACAAGACCCCGACAACCCTCACCTTCACGACCATCTGTACGACACTGATGCATACTACAGACGCCCGGTACCATGTCGTCGCGGCCCGCGTCGAATTCTATCAATGCCGGAAGAAGCCCGATCAGACGTATCGCCAGTGGGCGGCCGAACTCCAAGGCCTTAGCAGAAAATGTAAGTTTCAAACTCGTTGTTCCCACGAATCCTACGCCGACGACATGGTGCGTGATCACATCATACAGGCTGCACCAGATGCCGCACTCCGGCATGACGCCCTCAAGTTAGAGGACCCATCCCTGGAGCAGGTCATCGAACTTGCCTACAAATTCGAAATATCTACGGCCGCAGATCGCCGCCTGGAGTCCTGGGCGGATGTGGCCGCAATCCGAACCGACGTAGAGGACACACAGGACGTCGCCGCCATCCAGAGCTCCCAGTCGCGCTCCTCCCGACACCACAACCGGGGACCGCTTCCTCAGAAGGACATCGAACCGGCCCGTTCCGGCAGGGCACCAAGTCTCGGCAGCAGCAGCGGATCCCGCAGCGCCGACGCCGCAGCCCGCGCCAGCCTACCCTCCTGCCCCGCCTGTTATTCAGCACTATGAGAGGGAAAATTGTCCGGATCGTTGGGCTGAATGCTCACGTTGCGGCAAGGAAGGACACCTGGCGTCCGTCTGCCGCACCAACACCACCAATGCCAATCCCGGCTCTCGCCGCCCAGGGTCTTACCAAGACAGGTTGAGCGGCGCACCTATGGATATCAATCAGGTAGACACTTCCACAGCATCCAAACTTTTTATTGACGTTACGGTCAATGGCAAGCCCCTGCGCCTACAAGTCGACACAGGAGCAGCAGTCTCATTGCTTAATTATACTACTTATGTGCAAATTGGCTCGCCCCCCCTCTCGCCGGCCCCCAAGCGCCTCCTGACATACAACAAACAGGAAATAGCACTCCTGGGACAATTCACAGCAAACGTCATGTATAACGTCTGTACATCGTCAGTCCCCTTTTTAGTAGTTAACAGTTCTCTCACAGCAGACTTATTTGGACTGGACGCTTTCCCGCTTATTCGGATTTTCAATTGAGGATAACATACACTCGTATCTCAGCATGTTCCTTTTCCTGAAGTGGACGCCCTTTGCACCGAGTTTCAGGACCTGTTTCTCACCAGGCGTCGGCTGTGCAAAGGACTTCGAAGCATCACTCCAACTCCGGCCGGACGTACGGCCTCGATACTTCCGGGCACGCCAGGTACCCGTAGCGCTTCAACAACCACTTCAGGAAGAACTTCAACGTCTCCAAGACGAAGGGATCCTCCAGCCCGGTGCGGTTCAGCCCCTGGGCCACGCCGTTGGTCATAGTTCAGAAGCCAGGACGCCGCTTACGTCTCTGTGGTGACTTTAAGACCACCGTCAACCCGCATCTGCTGGTAGACGACTATCCACTTCCGAGACCGGACGACCTCTTCCGTAAACTAGCAGGAGGTACCTACTTTACAAAAATTGACCTGGCAGAAGCATACCTTCAAATCCCTTTGGATATCCAGTCCCGACAATACACAGTCATCAACACTCCCTCTGGCCTCTTCCAACTCAACCGGCTCATGTTCTGGCTTGGCCAGTGCTCCAGCGATTTTTCAACGGTATCTCGAACAACTTCTCCAGGATATTCCGGGATGCATCAACTATCTCGACGACATAGTCGTCACGGGACCCTCCGCTGCCGAAACACATGACCAACCTCCGCCTACTCTTCCTCCGCCTCGTGCAGCAGGATTAAAATGCAACCTTTCCAAGTGTCAATTTTTTCAACAATCCATTTCCTACCTGGGTCACATCATCGCTCAGGAAGGCATCTCCCCAGCATTTTCCTATGTGGACGCTATTTCCAACTTACCTCGGCCTCAGGATCTACATCAGTTGAAATCTTTTTTAGGCAAGATTTCATACTACAGAAAATTTATACCCTCAGCAGCACAAGTGGCAGCACCCTGTACCACCTCTGTCGCAAGAATGTCCCGTTTCCGTTGGACCCCAGCTTGCGAGACCGCATTCCACACCCTTAAACAGCAGCTCAAGTCCGCAGCATGCCTCATGCCATACACTCCAAACCTCCCCTTGATACTTGCCACAGATGCATCCGATTACGGTGTGGGGGCAGTTCTGTCTCATAAATTACCAGATGGCACGGAACGCCCCGTAGCCTACATCTCCAAAGCCCTATCGGCTGCTCAGCTTAAATATTCTCAAATCGAGAAAGAGGCGCTAGCTATTGTTTTTGCCTGCTCCAAATTCTATTCCCTTTATATGGGATTTCTTTTCATCTCATTACCGACCACAAGCCACTCCTATCACTATTTGATCCGTCCACACGTCTGCCTACCAAAACATCCCACCGCATCCAGCGTTGGGCACTATTCCTGTCCCAGTTCAGATATACCATGCATTTCCGTACCACCTCCAGGCATGCCAATGCAGACGCCTTATCCAGACTACCGCAGGGACCAGACCTTGCCTTCGACAAGTCGGAACTTCTGGTGTTCCAGATCGACGATGACATACAAGAAGCACTGAAGACATTTCCAGTCACGGCCTCAAAAGTCGCGGCAGCCACAGGGGAGGACTCCCTCCTCCGTGTCATCCGACACCACATCCAACACGGGTGGCAAACACGTTCCCCTCCACGCCATCATCAAGACCTCAAGTTCTACTACTCCATCCGCCACCAGCTCTCAGTAGTAGAGGGAGTGCTCCTCCGCACAGAACCAATTCCACCCCGAGGGTCGTCGTTCCGAGATCCCTACAACCGACAATCCTCCAAACTCTCCACCAAGGACACTGGGGAATTGCCCGCACCAAATCCCTTGCCAGACGCCATGTATTCTGGATCGGCCTTACCACGGATGTCACGAAGATGGTGCGGCGCTGTACCATCTGTGCCCAACAACTGCCCCGCCCCCCTCAAAAGTTCCTTTCCTGGCCGGCACCGTCCGGACCCTGGGAACGCATTCACCTCGACTTCGCTGGCCCATTCCTAGGCCACCAGTGGCTCCTAGTGACGGATGCCTTTTCCCACTTCCCATATGTCGTCCGTTGCTCCACAATCACTACAGAGGTCACCATTTCAGCCCTCACGAAGATCTTTTCCATCGAAGGATTACCATACGCTATCGTCACAGATAACGGACCGCAATTTCGAAGTCGGGAATTCCTATCCTTCTGTACCGCCAACAATATCCAACACCTCCTCACCCTGCCCTTCCACCCCCAATCTAACGGGGAGGCGGAACGGCTAGTCAGAACATTCAAAACCCAAATGACCAAATACACCACAAGTCACAAACTCGAAGAGGCATTGACACTCTTCCTCAGTTCCTATCGAACCACTCCAGTGGGGGCCAAAAGCCCGGCGGAATTGCTACATGGCCGCCAACCTCGCACTCTCCTCCATCTCCTCTTACCCCCGCCCAAAGTACAGGTACCTTCGGGCCCATTCCGTTTCACCCCGGGCTCCCTAGTCTGGGCCCGCGGGTTTGGCTCCCGGGCCGGTTGGCTTCCGGGGGTCATCCAGCGGCCCCGGGGCCGCCAACTGTTCGACGTCAGCCTGGATGGCCGGATAGTGCGACGCCATCGAAACCAACTACGTCCCCGCTACCCCACGGCACCGTCCTCTTCCACCACGGCACGGCCATCCACTTCTTCCTCTCCTTCCCTGCCACCTCCACCACTCCTGCCGTCTAACCGTTGCTCAGGGACAGTTACAGCGCCACCAACGACGCCACAACCTGTCGGTCGCTCCGACACCCTTCAGCCGCAAGCCTCTCGACCACCTGCGGGGACCATCTTCAGCGCCCCCCGTACAGCCCCCGGCCATCGACGGCCGACGAACCGATGCCGTTAGCTCCACAAGTACCTCCACCACAACCTGCACCACGACGCAGGTCGGCACGCATCGCCAGGGGAACAGCTCCGTACTCCCCTGGAGGTAGCCTTCATAGTCTGCTCCAGGGCGCCGCGGCAGACGACCTCGCAGACGTCGCAGACATCGCTTCCCCCCCTCCCCCCCCGGGAGGGAGGTATGTTCAGTCTGCCAGTAAAGGCCCCTGCCAGGCAGACCTCACACACAACGCGCCTGCACGCCGGGATACATATACGACTCCAAACAGGCGCAGAGACATCAAAACAAACCAGGAAAACAAATAGAATCATCTAGAAGCTAAGTGGGACTATTTCTTACAGAGGTCGCCGTACTACCACACAACGGAATTCCTGCGCCAGGCCGCCTATATAAGCGTAGCCGCCGCTCCACCGCCAGTTCCGGCCTGACCGCGGAACCAGCTTCAACTACAGAAGACCACCGGAAGTTCACGAGAAGTAGAAGCCGTCTCTCTACCCCGGATCAGGACCAGGCTAAATTTCTCGACGGTCATCCGCTAACTGTACCACATTTGTTATTGTTTACCAGTGTTTTGTGTACATAGTAATAAACCTCAGGAACCATTAAGTGTAGTTCACTTCACTATTATATGAGCAACTCTTAAATATAGGTAAAATTAATTTCTCACAGATGTCTCAAAAGGTTCTGATGAAACCTTACAAACTGAACAGGATCGAAAGATGCTGAGCAAAGATCGGTCACCCAGATACTTTAAATTTAATTATAGTCACTTTCATTCAATTAAAAACATTATTTGTTGGAAAATTATTTTTTATCTTATCTTACCTAACAATTGAATTTAACTTTTTCCCAATTCCAAGCTGTGTGAGACAATGTAAGCAGTTTTCTGTTGGAACACCAGCTCCCACTGGAAAGAACACCTGTAATTTTTCATGTAATGTTGAAAACGTAATAACAGTAACATAAAAATACTTCCAATTAGATAGTTCATAGTGTCTGAATAAAAAAGTATAAGGTAAAACGATAAAAGAAAGTGTCATAATCAGAATTTAACAGTTAATATATTAGATTAATTACAATCAATACCATATTTTCACAGCAAGTCTCAGGACTGATATTGCATAATTTAAGTGACTTTTTAATAAATGCAATATCAGTTAACAGTATAAGAAACCCTTAATTATATGAACAAAAGTCAATAAGAAGAAAGAAAGTATTGATTGTTTAATACACATGACATGAGTATTGGATGGATATTTATGACTCTGTTCCATCCTCCCATCATCATTGCTTAGTGATAGTTCCACCCTTTATCCTTATTTCATTTTTTATAATCAGCTTGTTCTATTTCAAACTAAATCTACTTAATAACATTAGAAAGAAGAAGAAATTGGAAGGATGTCAGACACGATCAGAAAGAGGAGCATGAGTTAATTTGGTTACATAATGAGAATGGATAACAACAGTCTTATAAAAAGAATTTTTAGCCATGTTTACAAGAGTAAGAAGGGCAACCAGTGAAGCCAAGGAGTAAAGAAAGATATGATTGAGATCAAAATAATAGAAGATTTAATACAACATAGAGCAACTTTTAGGAGATTGATCCAAAATTTCAAGGGTTTCCAGGAGAAGGAGAAGAAATGTAGTAACATATGGACGGAAGAAAGGAAGAAACAGCAAAGTGAAAGGATGAAGAACTCTCAGAAGTCAAGAAAAGAAAGATCGAAATGAATGCACAGGATTACTTTTCATGGTCCTTAAATGGTCGATATCGAAGAGAAGTAGAACATTACTTACCTTTAAACTGCACATGTACAATAGTTAAGTCCCATGTTTTAGCAAAAAAAAAAAAGGCTTATTGAAAGAGTAAATTTACTAAAAAAAAATAACTTCTACATTCTTTTTTTACCTTCTTACAAGTTCCAATGGGCAGCATTCTTCTTACACAGCATAAATTCTTTTCTTACTTTTTGTTATAGCATATAGTGTCAAACTGATTTTATTTCATAATTCTGGGACCAGGAATGAAACAGTAAATCCCCAAACAGTTATCCTCCATTTGCCCAAAATTTGTATGGCAAATCATTTGAATGTGAAGCAAATAGAAATGGCATAGAAGCAATCATATTAGTATGAAAATATTACACTGTTTGTCTGTGGCCATTCATTCTGACTGAGAGTTGATGTGGTGTTACTTACGTAGATAGTGCAGTGGTGGCAAGTTAGTTGGTACATGACGTGAGTAGTTGAACATATGGCATGTCCAATGATAGGGAAAGTTTCCCCTGTAGTAGGAATGGAATATGTAGTGAGTGGTAGGTGGAAACATGCTGCAGGTTTTACAATGAAGTCTATTGCATGGAAAAGATCCTTATAGTGTTTTTGGAGAGTCTGATGGAGGGTATTTATGGACAAAGATGTTCTTAAGAGTGGGTGATCTGCTAAAGCATGTACAGGGGTGGTGAGTAGAATTTTGGATACATTTCTGGAAAGGAGCGAAGGAAGTCATACCCCTGCTGCAAGATATGGCCGATGGACTCAAAGCCAGGAGAGAACTGGGTGACAAAGACAGGGCTGTGGGTGGTTTTTGTGGTGAAAAGTGAGAGTGGTTACGAGGAGGGCAAGTGATTGCACATAAAACTTGTTTAAGTGTGAGATCCATGAGGTAACAGCGAGAAATAAGGGCTTGGAATAGGTTCAGGGAGTATTGGCGGAGGTAATGAGCATCAGAACAGATGCAACTTTCGCGGATGGCAAGGTTGTATGGGACGCAATGTTTGGTATGGAATGGATTGCAGCTATCAAAGTGTAGATATTGCTAGAAATTAGTGGGTTTGATGAGGACAGTGGTATGAAGGGCACCTTGCCTGAGCATAATGTCCACATTGAGAAATTGTGATGTGTGAGCAGAAATTGATGCAATTGTTTCTATTGTTAAGGGAATGGAGAAATTCAAGGAGTTGGTTTTCATTGTGGGTCCATATCATAAATATATCATCTATGTATCTGAACCACACAGTGAGATTAAAGGGAGTGTGATTCAGGAAATGTTCCTCCAGACACCCAAGGAATAGGTTGGCATAGGATGGGGCCATGCGAGTTCCCATGGCAGTGCCGCAGATCTGGTGATGTACTATAGAATGGAAGGTAAAGAAATCTTTGGAGAAAACTAGAAGGGCCAAGGTTGAAACGAAGTACGTACTAGGCTTGCTATGTGGCAATTGCAGATCTGGGTAGTGTTCCTGCGTACTGAAGCCCTGACTTTGGGGAATGTTTGTATGAAGGGAAATTGCATCAACGGAGACCAGGAAGGACTCTAGGGGTAGATGTGTGGGTTGTGGATAAGAGTTCAAGGAAATATTGGGTGTCTTTAACGTAGGAGGGAAGATTCTGTACAAAGGGTTGGAAATGTTGATCCACAAATTTTATAGTCAGTTATCTACATGTGTTTTATATATTTATTTTGTATATACATAAAAATGTCCTTGAATTTTATGTTTTATTTATTTACCCCTATAATTTATCAAAATAAAATAACATTTTTTAAATATTTCTTTTCACTAGTCGTAACAGAGATTATTTTGTTTCACATTTATCACTGGTCCACCTTCACCCTGCCCCTCTCCAACCCTTCCAACACCATCCCGTGTGATCCACCTTTGTTTCATTCATGTGGTGGGTCATGACTCACCTCTCACATGACTAAGGTTTCTTACTGAAATATCGTGTAGTTTGTGTTTGTTTTTGTGTCTTTTCATGTTCATCTCGCTCTCCTGCCACCATTTGTGGTAAGTGAAAGGTTGTTTTTTCCTATCCTATCTTATTTTTAGTGCCTAACAGCAGTTTCTTCGTTTCCATTATCCTTTCTTATAAATGGTACAATACAGTTTGTCCCAGTTGTCAATAACATAAAAATAGCTAAAAATTAGGCACACATAAGTTAGTGGTCCACAGTGTTATTTTCATTAATTTATTGCTGGACCTTGGTTGAGAAGTTGAGAAATGCTATGATAAGCCATTGCAGAATTCTAACAACCTTTGCAGATTTTAATTTTCATGCTTCCTTATAACAGGAAATAGCCATTTCTTTACACAACTGTATACAATATCATCTCGTCTGCAAAAAATGTTGGAGATCTGTCTCACCTGGAAATAGTGCCCAACTTTATCTTTACACCATATTACATGCTCTACTGATAACTTCTTCAGCAGCTCCTCCAGAACCTGGGAAAAAAAGTAAAAGATAATTTTATTTATTAACAACTCAGTACCTATACATCAACTCCTAGATCTGAAAACAATATGAGTATGAAATAGTTTGTGTCTAATACCCAAAATAAGAATCGATGAAGAAAAATGAAGAGACTTAAACATTTGAACTGAGTGTGAAAAATTTAATGAAAATCATTATACATTTACAGTAAAGCAAAACAGCCCAGTATAACAGTTGGAATGGTTAAATGTTTGTTATAATAACTACAAAATGTGACATAATGATTACACAGTTCAAGGTTTTGTCACTAAAAAAATTACCAACATCTCCCAGTAACAAAATACTAGTAAACATAAATAAAATTTCAGTTGTCAACAGATCATGAGAAACCACTTTTCTTCCTTCTGCTTATTTGATGCAGGTCATACCCAGTGTAACATCATCTGTCATTAGTCTAAAATTCCCATGACCAACCATTTGCTTCCCCAAGCAGCCTAACCTTCCAGTTTTACCTGCTTTATGGCTGAGTGTAAATTAAGAAATACCTCATTGCCATTTACAGTTTCCAGCTACTGGCTGGGTCTGCTTTCCGTCAGGCCTCTTGATTTTATTCTCTCTTTCCTACCAACACTCCATCTCAACCATAACCAGCTCTCTTTTCTCCTCAGCATACATTCCTCTCAGCCAACTATACATTGGTCTCCCTCTAAGCCATTTCCTTTGTCTCTAAATTTCATCTATTTTCCTTAGTATTTTGTTCTCCTCCACTGTCTTAACATGTCCATACCATTTAAGTATTGCCTTCTTTATCCTTTATCCTCTTTTACTGTTTCCCTGTTCATTTCATTCCCTACCCTTTTCATTCTTGTAACGCCTATTCTGCTTCTGATAAATTTCAATTCACTATCTTGAATCTTCCTGATTTCCCACTGCTTCAGTGTCCCCATTTTGGCACCATAAGTGAGAATAGGAACATGGTAGTTATGATAAATTACTCTTTTAGTTCTCTGTGGCACATCCTTGTTCCATATAAGGTATTTGACATTTCTTTACAGTGTTTCTGTCTGCCTTACCATCGTTCCTTCAAATATTGTCCACAATACTTCCCAAGTATATGAAACTGTTCACCTTCTGATATTCTCTTGTCATCACAATTCCACTATTTATACTGTCCTTCTATCTGGTTGTGACCATATACTCATTATTCTTCTCATTTAATTTCATACCATATTCATCCACAAGGTGACAATGCCTGCCCAAACAATCAATTGCCACTGAACTTCCTCTTCACCACTTCCTCACATTTAAGATCATCCATAAAAGGAATCACCTTCATTTCTTCCTCTCCCATCCTCACTGCCACCTTATCTGTTATTATCATCCATGATTAAGATGGAAAGTAGTGGCAAAAGGGCACTTCCTTGTTTAAGCCCATTTGTTTGTTCCAGCCTTTCTCTGCTTTTCTCCTCAAATAGTTTACATTTCTGAGGCATAATTATGCCACTCTACTAATTGTGGAGTTCCAGGAGAGAATTTAGTCAATTGTATAGATAAAATATCTCTATAAAATTCATACCAGGCTGCGCTGCTTTCCCCCTATTGAACTATACTACAGCCTGCATTTCTCTTCCCCAACTGATGATACCCTATCCTCTGTCCTGAAATCTGTTCACAATGGAACTATTTTGTCTACCACCTGTTAACCTGAACACAGCTCATTGGACAGAAGAGGTCTTACAAGTAGTACACCTTCTTCATTGCTACTACCTTGGAGAAGACCTTTTCTTACCCTCTCTTTCACAGTCTACTCCAAATGTTCTAACTCCAACATTTGCCAAGAGGCTGATACCTCGTGGACTTTGACAACAGTAATAACTACTAACCCCAACAATTAATGAAGTATACATCTATTTTTGCATATTTATCCTGTTTGTCCTTGTTACATGCTCCCAACATCCTGTTCTTCCTTCCCATATAAATTTATTTAATTATCTTTTGGCCTATTCCAAAATCTGCTGTGCCTGATGCACCAAGACATTTCAAACTGTGCCCAAAATCTTCTTATTCCTCAAAGTTATACCCTCATTACCATAAAGGTCCTCACCTTTCTCTTTGCTACTACATACGTTCCAGTGTTCTTTGACATTGTTTTACTAATTAATCCATGCTTAGGATCAAAGTAAAGGTATTTATAATAGCTCAAAAAGAATCTTAAATAAAATACAGAAAGTTTAAAACTCTGAAATTTTACTGGTGAATATAATTATAAGAAACATCATAAACTGGAGCAATTGCACTTTAATATTTCATTAAATTTCACTTTATAAACATTTAACATTCTCAAAAAAATTAGCACTCACTGTGGCTACACCAGGAACATGTTTCTAAATTTTACACCCTGAAGAATACGATCACAGTCCTCCCCCCTCCCCCAACACACCCTCCATACCCTATAGAAGTGGCAGATCTGGAAATTTGCTGATCTGGGACAAAAACTGTGAGATTGCTGCCTCTTTGAACTTATTTTGCTGCTCCTATTGTCACCACCCCGAGTGTCATCGCCATAATTGCCTGCCGCCCCTCTGGTACCTGCCATCCCAGGCGATCACCCCCTATGCCCTTAGGAGAATACATCCCTGAGATGCGCACATTATGGCACAACCACACTGGATTGAGGAAGTACAATTGAACCAGGTTTGTGTAATGGTCCCTAAGTACTGGCTGTACTGATTATCATTTTTAGGTTTCTGCAATCATCAAATTGAATGCTGGGGCAGTCCCCAATCTTCCAGAGCCAGATCTATGAGGGAGCAAACCAGGCCACTTGGCCCGGATTGCAAAACTGTGTTTGTAGGCAGCAATTTATGTCACAGCGTGAATGGGGGTAGCAAATTAATGTTCAAAGGGGCAGCAATCTCACAGTTTTTTTCCCTGGCTTGGAAAACTCCACAATCCGCCACTGCAATATTTGCCTCATAAACTACAGAGATATATATATAAAAAAGCACATATCACACACAGATTATAGTTACACATTTTGCAAACAGATGGGAAAACAGGTTTTCTTACCGGGAGGTGACAGGCACAGTGACATGCCAATATCCTACAGAATAAGTGCAAGGAAGTAAAAATGTTATCAAAAAAATTATAATTCTTGGGATGAGAGGTCTTTTAGCTTTTTTGAGAGTGATAAACGACCACAGAATTTTTACTTGGCAGTAGAAAGTTTTAAAGAAAGAATGGGTGAATAAAAGTTTTCATGATTTATGGTGACTTTGCACCACAGTATGCAATCAAATGAATGGGGCAATTTATAGAAGCACATGATAGAGTATCATTGTTCGCATAGAAAATGAAAAACAAAATTATCTAAAAATACAAAAAGTAAAATTCTGCTACATAAAAAAACCAATAACATTTTTATCAGAAAGGAAGAAATATTAAATATTTAAGTCTGGATTTTAAAAGTAATGGGGCAAACTATATATATTTTTTTTTTTTTTAAATCTTTTATAATTGGAATGTTAAATTCCTTTCCCATTAACCATTCCAATTTATAAAATTTAGTTTTAAATTCCTTAAGCATTTTAGGAAAATTATTCATCACTACACTTGGTAATTTGTTCCAATTCGTGACACACTTATCAACAAAAGAAAATTTTCAGACTCCCTTATGCCTGAAATCGAGCACAAGCCTGTGGTCATGGTTGCCTTTCACCTTCCACGCACTATTCCTAATTGTTTGACCAATATCCCTCCAACCCCCTCATTCCCAGCACTCTCTTCGCACTGCTCCTTTCCTCCAATGAGTCCCAATCCAGCTCCCTTATCAAATCAGTTACTGACTGTATCCTGCAATAATTTCCACAAACAAATCTAGTTGCTCTTCTTTGCACACCCTCCAACTCCTGAGTCCCTAATTACACCACCATATTCAACAAATGGTCTGACCAAAGTTTTGTAACTTGACTCCCTAACTTCTCTGGTACATTCTCTCATCACCCTCTCCAGTAAATGAAGGAGTCTGTAACCTTTTCCAACCACTTGCCCAATTGAGTTTTTTATCAAATGTTATGCGAAGATATTTACACTTCAAGCTTTCAACAATCAATTCAGACTCCACCCTATAATCATAATTAACCTTTAGTTTTTTATCTATGTACCTAATAAGCCGACTTTTCTTGGCATTTAATTTCATTCCATGCCAACCTACCCATTTAGATATTCTATCCAGGTCATCCTGCAGCTGTTCAGTCTTCACATGTTTTGCTAGTATTGTATACCATTACATCATCTGTAAAATACCTAGACTCTGACCGTAACCCATGAACACAGTCATTCATAAGAATAATGAACAGCAACGGTCCCAATACCTTGTGGCACTCCCATATTTACTTCCACCTCTTTTGATAATGTATTTCCAACTATAACACTTTTCTTTCTGGCTTTTAAGAATGCCTCTACCCAGCAAACTAACTTTTCATCCAATCCAATAGATTTCAGTATATTTAAAATCAGTTTATGGCTCACTCTGTCAAACACCTTAGAAAGATCTTGTGCCACCCTATCAACTTGGCCTTTCTTGTCCAATTCATCTGAAATATCTTGTACATAGCCCACCATATGAGATTCATATTAATATCCTTGCCTAAAGCATTGTTGTCAATCTAAAAACCAGTTTCTTTCCTCACAGACATTTCTGATATTGTTGCGTATCAATCTCTCTATCATTTTACCTATTACTGATGTCAAACTAAATGGCCTGTAATTTTCAACTGGTACTACTATTGCTCTTTTCCCATACTCTGGTAAGTAGCAAGACTCCAAACTCATTTTAAATAAAATTTCAAGGTAAGTTACAATATTGTATCCCACAATCTGTAGTAAATCTGTAATAAATCTGTAGTAATATTATCTACATCAGCCCCTTTATGTTCTTTTTTTTCATAATTTCCTGAGAATTTATTTCAAATTTTGTGGTTTCCTAATTTATACTTTTAGGGAGACTCTCCTCTAATTCATTCTTTCCCATCACAGGATGATTGTTCCTAGTTGTATCACTAAACAAGTCACTCAGTATCTCTGCAATTTAAAATCCTCAGTCACTTCAACTCTTTATCTATAATAGTCTGAATATTTTCCATTCAGTTTTCTAATATAGTCATAGAAGTTTCTAGATGCATCAGTTCAGTGGTCCTCCTGTACCAGTAATATTCTTCATAAACCCATCCTTTGCTTCTCTCTTTGCTCTTATTAACTGTAATTGTATTAATTGACTTATAATTAAGTATGTGTGCAAATGTCTCCATTTCTGTAGTCTTCACGGGTGTGCAGCCAGGATGGTGTTTTGAAAACACGACGTTTCGACAACCAGCTCAGGTTGTCTTCATCAGGTTTCCGGTGTCTGCAGGCTGACGAAAGCTGGCAGTCACCGCGTAGACTGGCTTAGCCTCCCAGACAGACCTCCTAATATACCTGTCAGCGTGGCGGAAGACCCGCTCTGATTGGCCGGAAGCGGTGGCTTCATACGCGGTCCGCTACGGCGTTCGACTAGTGCCGTCTCCGCCTCCCCACCCAGGAGTGCTGGCAGTCCGTGGTACTGGTAGGCCAGCTCTGATTGGACATGGGCGCAAACTCATTCTGCGGTCCGCTGCGGCCCCCCACCGGCGCCATTTGCTCCCTCCACGCCGCGCTGCGCAGATCCGTTCCGTCGGAGATCCCTAATAATAGGATTCCAGGCTTGACTCAGATGGAGCCCTCCATCCCGGTTAATGTTGTTGTTATTAAGCCTGATTTCTAGTGCCTCACTTATGACTGACTCCCAGAAGGAGGAGGCCCTGGCCAACACTACAGTCTTGTCGAACTCGATTCTATGCTCCTCGTCGAAGGCGTGCTCGGCAATTGCAGACTTTTCAAGTTGCATCAGCCTTAGGTTTCGTCTGTGCTCGGTGAGGCACTCTTGGATCGTTCTGGTCGTCTGGCCGATATACACCTTACCGCATTCGCACGGTATGGAATAAATTCCCGGTGTTCTCAGGCCCACGTCATCTGTTACCGATCGCAGCAAATCGCGTATCTTGGCGGGAGGTCGGAAGATACTTTTGATCTCGTGCCGCGCCAGAAATCTCCCAATCTTTCCCGACGTGTTCCCGGCATATGGGAGAAAAGCAAGATTTTTTGGTTGTTCTTCTTGCTCCGGCGACGGTCTTGGTGGCTTCTGAGTGAAGGCCCGCTCTATCTGCTGTCGAGAGTAACCGTTCCGTTCGAAGACGGTCCTGAGGTGTCTCATTTTTTCCGGCAGGCTCTCACGATCGGAGATTGCCCTCGCCCTGTGTACCAGTGTGGCCAGTACGGAGTTGCGTTGTGACGGGTGATGGAAGTGGTTGCATCCAAGTAGCGTTCAGTATGGGTGGGTTTGCGGTATACGCTTTGAGACAGAGTACCGTCGGGTTTCCGCTTTACCAAGATGTCCAGAAAAGGAAGGATGGAAGTGGAAAAGGACGGATGCCTTCCCTTTTCTGGACATCTTGGTAAAGCGGGAAACCCGACGGTACTCTGTCTCACAGCGTATACCGCAAAACCCACCCATACTGAACGCTACTTGGATGCAACCAGCTTCCATCACCCGTCACAACGCAACTCCGTACTGGCCACACTGGTACACAGGGCTGAGGGCAATCTCCGATCGTGAATGAGTCCTGCCGGAAGAAATGAGACACCTCAGGACCGTCTTCGAACGGAACGGTTACTCTCGACAGCAGATAGAGCGGGCCTCACTCAGAAGCCACCAAGACCGTCGCCGGAGCAAGAAGAACAACCAAAAATCTTGCTTTTCTCCCATATGCCGGGAACACGTCGGGAAAGATTGGGGAGACTTCTGGCGCGGCACGGGATCAAAAGTATCTTCCGACTCCCGCCAAGATACGCGATTTGTCTGCGATCGGTAAAAGCTGATGATTGTGGGCCTTGAGAACACTCGGGGAATTTATTCCATTCCCGTGCGAATGCGGTAAGGTGTATATCGGCCAGAACGACCAGAACGATCCAAGAGCGCCTCACCGAGCCACAGATGAAACCTAATAGGCTGATGCAACTTGAAAAGTCGCAATTGCTCGAGCACGCCTTCGACGAGGAGCATAGAATATGAGTTCGACAAGACTGTAGTGTGGGCCAGGGCCTCCTCCTTCTGGGAGTCAGTAATAAGTGAGGCACTAGAAATAAGGCTTAATAAACAACAACATTAACCGGGATGGAGGGCTCCATCTGAGTCAAGCCTGGAATCCTATTATTAGGGATCTCCGACGGAACGGATCGGCGCAGCGCGGCGTGGAGGGAGCAAATGGCGCCGGTCGGGGGCCGCAGCGGACCGCAGAATGAGTTTGCGCCCACGTCCAATCAGAGCGGGCCTACCAGTACCACGGACTGCCAGCACTCCTGGGTGGGGAGGCGGAGACGGCACTAGTCGAGCGCCGTAGCGGACCGCGTATGAAGCCACCGCTTCCGGCCAATCAGAGCGGGTCTTCCGCCACGCCGACAGGTATATTAGGAGGTCTGTCTGGGAGGCTAAGCCAGTCTACGCGGTGACTGCCAGCTTTCGTCAGCCTGCAGACACCGGAAACCTGATGAAGACAACCGAGCTGGTTGTCGAAACGTCGTGTTTTCAAAACACCATCCGGCTGCACACCCGTGAAGACTACATTGCTTCAGTACGCGAGAAAGTCTCCACGCACACGTCTCCATTTCTAATAGTCATTCAATTGAGAAGCTCTATTCATTGATTTCAATTTTGATCTTTGGTGTTCAAATTCTTCCAATCATGCCTCTCCACTCATATAGTAATGTACCATTAGGATACATTATATATTTATATGATAATCTGTGAGTGGATAAAACTTTTAATGCTCTCTGAGAATAATGAACAGAAGAGCATCACGTGCTACAGAGAAGGGTGAAGAGACGGTCGGCAGGATCGGATGATTAAGGAATCTGCATTTTGAGTATTATCGATCTGTGCAGGACAATTTAACCATGGAATTGTGACTGGCACATGAAATGCTGTGAGTTGATTATAATTTTATATGTGTGTGTTGGTTTTAATATTTGTAATCCCGAGACACCCTGAGATTATATGTTTTGTAGAATTAATTGCTTACCTCAAAGATTGTCCTTAGAAACTTGCTCAGAACAATATCTATGACTAATCAGTGTGAATATCTTACTTTGTTTATTCATGTATATTGTCTCTGTTATGTAATACACAAAGTTGTCTCGTTACGCAGATTAAATATAACTGAGAAAAATTAAAAGTAAGGTACAATTAACCAGTACACTTCAAATAAAAGTATCATTTCCCCTTTACCATGGTTGACACTTTTAATATTTAATTGTTGCACTCTAAGATGATGCCTGTGTAAAGAATTTTGTCATGATGTATAGGACTAGTGTTCTGTTAATTGACTTCAGTAGAAAAAAAGAGAGTTTTGGAATTTTTTGTAAGCAACCATTCTTTTTCCACTGTTTCCTTACTCTGCTGTATTTGGCTTTTCCAATAAGTTAGCAAGCTCTCATCCCTGGACTCAACATTGAGACCTATTTAAAATTCAAGACTTTTACTCTGTCATATTCATTTCAATTACTACTCCTCATATTGAGTTGCGCATTTTATAATGAATGTGGAAGCTGAGCAGTGATAGCCTCTAATGATGTTATCCTCAAGCAATTCTAACCACTATCTTTTTTAGTCTATTGACTTCTTTCTTTTATTTATACACATAAAGAATTTAAATTAATGGAGACTATGCTTCACAGATACAATATCCATGGATTTTCTTAAGCAACTCTTTGACTCTTGGGCAGATACCACAAGTTTGAAAAACAGAGGTTAGTTTTGGTTATATGTTTGCTAGGACTTTGGTCATAAGCTTTTTACAGTGGAGGAGTATTCCTGTTATCTTTTTTTTCCAACACAGTCATTATGTTTGTACTTACAAATTGAGTATTTGCCTCTATTCTGTTTCCACACTATAAAAACTAACTCACTGAGAAACTGAGTGAAATGAGAACTGTTTTGAGGCAAATAAATAAAGGTTATGTTGTTTAAACTGCTTGGGCTATTGTTACATCTATTGAAGAGTGTCCCATTTTTTGTCCAAATATTCCACATGGCACATGAAACCTGTAAAAGATATACAATGGCAGCAAATGCTTGGCAACACTGCCACAACTTTGATGTGTTGCAAATAGAAATATAGATACCTAGGTTCACAATTTTTTCAATAATCAGTTGTTGATCTGTTTGTGGAAATTATTAAATTTAACGTTGGGAGCAAACTGTCCCCACATTTGGAAGCAAACTTACTCCAACATTTATTTTTGTCAATTGACATCATAAAAATACATACATATTTTATTTATTACAGTTTTACATTTTTTAATTCACAAATTCATTGATACATATTTTAATACGGTTTAATAGATACATTGGGAATCCCATATAGGTTAAGACTTGTGCATCGGCTTCCAGTTGTAGCTGGCTTGATTTTACAATTTCGGGTATTTGTGGAATATTATAGTATCATACTACGTGACACTAAAACACAACAGAGTAATGATTTACTACCTGTATATAATGATTATGAAAACAGAAGGAATATAGTACTGTAGTTATGATACATGACCACTGTAAAAATTGTTAGTTACATAACACATGTAAAGTTATGTTATATATACATGATGATTACAGAAAGTGGTGAAAGTTTAACTGTTCATTCTCTGAATCAAAGAGATAATTCTTCATGGTAAGTTTTGGCGTAATGATAATGTCTTTGGGTAATGTGTATATATTCATGGGACAAGGCAGCTTGAATGCCTTTGTCCTAGT
>CM061920.1:26722604-26778429 GCA_031002005.1 Vandiemenella viatica | reverse complement strand
ATTATCCTTTCTTATAAATGGTACAATACAGTTTGTCCCAGTTGTCAATAACATAAAAATAGCTAAAAATTAGGCACACATAAGTTAGTGGTCCACAGTGTTATTTTCATTAATTTATTGCTGGACCTTGGTTGAGAAGTTGAGAAATGCTATGATAAGCCATTGCAGAATTCTAACAACCTTTGCAGATTTTAATTTTCATGCTTCCTTATAACAGGAAATAGCCATTTCTTTACACAACTGTATACAATATCATCTCGTCTGCAAAAAATGTTGGAGATCTGTCTCACCTGGAAATAGTGCCCAACTTTATCTTTACACCATATTACATGCTCTACTGATAACTTCTTCAGCAGCTCCTCCAGAACCTGGGAAAAAAAGTAAAAGATAATTTTATTTATTAACAACTCAGTACCTATACATCAACTCCTAGATCTGAAAACAATATGAGTATGAAATAGTTTGTGTCTAATACCCAAAATAAGAATCGATGAAGAAAAATGAAGAGACTTAAACATTTGAACTGAGTGTGAAAAATTTAATGAAAATCATTATACATTTACAGTAAAGCAAAACAGCCAGTATAACAGTTGGAATGGTTAAATGTTTGTTATAATAACTACAAAATGTGACATAATGATTACACAGTTCAAGGTTTTGTCACTAAAAAAATTACCAACATCTCCCAGTAACAAAATACTAGTAAACATAAATAAAATTTCAGTTGTCAACAGATCATGAGAAACCACTTTTCTTCCTTCTGCTTATTTGATGCAGGTCATACCCAGTGTAACATCATCTGTCATTAGTCTAAAATTCCCATGACCAACCATTTGCTTCCCCAAGCAGCCTAACCTTCCAGTTTTACCTGCTTTATGGCTGAGTGTAAATTAAGAAATACCTCATTGCCATTTACAGTTTCCAGCTACTGGCTGGGTCTGCTTTCCGTCAGGCCTCTTGATTTTATTCTCTCTTTCTACCAACACTCCATCTCAACCATAACCAGCTCTCTTTTCTCCTCAGCATACATTCCTCTCAGCCAACTATACATTGGTCTCCCTCTAAGCCATTTCCTTTGTCTCAAATTTCATCTATTTTCCTTAGTATTTTGTTCTCCTCCACTGTCTTAACATGTCCATACCATTTAAGTATTGCCTTCTTTATCCTTTATCCTCTTTTACTGTTTCCCTGTTCATTTCATTCCCTACCCTTTTCATTCTTGTAAGCCTATTCTGCTTCTGATAAATTTCAATTCACTATCTTGAATCTTCCTGATTTCCCACTGCTTCAGTGTCCCCATTTTGGCACCATAAGTGAGAATAGGAACATGGTAGTTATGATAAATTACTCTTTTAGTTCTCTGTGGCACATCCTTGTTCCATATAAGGTATTTGACATTTCTTTACAGTGTTTCTGTCTGCCTTACCATCGTTCCTTCAAATATTGTCCACAATACTTCCCAAGTATATGAAACTGTTCACCTTCTGATATTCTCTTGTCATCACAATTCCACTACTTATACTGTCCTTCTATCTGGTTGTGACCATATACTCATTATTCTTCTCATTTGATTTCATACCATATTCATCCACAAAGGTGACAACGCCTGCCCAAACAATCAATTGCCACTGAACTTCCTCTTCACCACTTCCTCACATTTAAGATCATCCATAAAAGGAATCACCTTCATTTCTTCCTCTTTCATCCTCACTGCCACCTTATTCTTTTATATCATCCATGATTAAGATGGAAAGTAGTGGCAAAAGGGCACTTCCTTGTTTAAGCCCATTTTGTTTGTTCCAGCCATTCTCTGCTTTTCTCCTCCAAATAGTTTACATTTCTGAGGTATAATTATGCCACTCTACTAATTGTGGAGTTCCAAGAGAGAATTTAGTCAATTGTATAGATAAAATATCTCTATAAAATTCATACCAGGCTGTGCTGCTTTCCCCTCTATTGAACTATACTACAGCCCTGCATTTCTCTTCCCCAACTGATGATACCCTATCCTCTGTCCTGAAATCTGTTCACAATGGAACTATTTTGTCTACCACCTAACCAAATGTTAACCTGAACACAGCTCATTGGACAGAAGAGGTCTTACAAGTAGTACACCTTCTTCATTGCTACTACCTTGGAGAAGACCTTTTCTTACCCTCTCTTTCACAGTCTACTCCAAATGTTCTAACTCCAACATTTGCAAGAGGCTGATACCTCATGGACTTTGACAACAGTAATAACTACTAACCCCAACAATTAATGAAGTATACATCTATTTTTGCATATTTATCCTGTTTGTCCTTGTTACATGCTCCCAACATCCTGTTCTTCCTTCCCATATAAATTTATTTAATTCTCTTTGGCCTATTCCCAAATCTGCTGTGCCTGATGCACCAAGACATTTCAAACTGTGCCCAAAATCTTCTTATTCCTCAAAGTTATACCCTCATTACCACAAAGGTCCTCACCTTTCTCTTTGCTACTACATACGTTCCAGTGTTCTTTGACATTGTTTTACTAATTAATCCATGCTTAGGATCAAAGTAAAGGTATTTATAATAGCTCAAAAAGAATCTTAAATAAAATACAGAAAGTTTCAAACTCTGAAATTTTACTGGTGAATATAATTATAAGAAACATCATAAACTGGAGCAATTGTACTTTAATATTTCATTAAATTTCACTTTATAAACATTTAACATTCTCAAAAAAATTAGCACTCACTGTGGCTACACCAGGAACATGTTTCTAAATTTTACGCCCTGAAGAATACGATCACAGTCCCCCCCCCCCTCCCCAAACACACCCTCCATACCCTATAGAAGTGGCAGATCTGGAAATTTGCTGATCTGGGACAAAAACTGTGAGATTGCTGCCTCTTTGAACTTATTTTGCTGCTCCTATTGTCGCCACCCCGAGTGTCGTCGCCATAATTGCCTGCCGCCCCTCTGGTACCTGCCATCCCAGGCAATCACCCCCTATGCCCTTAGGAGAATACATCCCTGAGATGCGCGCTTCTGGCACAACCACACTGGATTGAGGAAGTACAATTGAACCAGGTTTGAGTAATGGTCCCTAAGTACTGGCTGTACTGATTATCATTTTTAGGTTTCCGCAATCATCAAATTGAATGTTGGGGCAGTCCCCAATCTTCCAGAGCCAGATCTATGAGGGAGCAAACCAGGCCACTTGGCCCGGATTGCAAAACTGTGTTTGTAGGCAGCAATTTATGTCACAGCGTGAATGGGGGGTAGCAAATTAATGTTCAAAGGGGCAGCAATCTCACAGTTTTTTCCCTGGCTTGGAAAACTCCTCAATCCGCCACTGCAATATTTGCCTCATAAACTACAGAGATATAAAAAAAAAATGCACATATCACACACAGATTATAGTTACACATTTTGCAAACAGATGGGAACACAGGTTTTCTTACTGGGAGGTGACAGCCACAGTGACATGCCAATATCCTACAGAATAAGTGCAAGGAAGTAAAAATGTTATCAAAAAAAATTATAATTCTTGGGATGAGAGGTCTTTTACCTTTTTTGAGAGTGATAAATGACCACAGAATTTTAATTGGCAGTAGAAAGTTTTAAAGAAAGAATGGGTGAATAAAAGTTTTCATGATTTATGGTGACTTTGCACCACAGTATGCAATCAAATGAATGGGGCAATTTATAGAAGCACATGATAGAGTATCATTGTTCGCATAGAAAATGAAAAACAAAATTATCTAAAAATACAAAAAGTAAAATTCTGCTACATAAAAAAAACCAATAACATTTTTATCAGAAAGGAAGAAATATTAAATATTTAAGTCTGGATTTTAAAAGTAATGGGGCAAACTATATATATATATTTTTTTTTTTTTTTTTAAATCCTTTATAATTGGAATGTTAAATTCCTTTCCCATTAACCATTCCAATTTATAAAATTTAGTTTTAAATTCCTTAAGCATTTTAGGAAAATTATTCATCACTACACTTGGTAATTTGTTCCAATTCGTGACACACTTATCAACAAAAGAAAATTTTCAGACTCCCTTATGCCTGAAATCGAGCACAAGCCTGTGGTCATGGTTGCCTTTCACCTTCCACGCACTATTCCTAATTGTTTGACCAATATCCCTCCAACCCCATCATTCCCAGCACTCTCTTCACACTGCTCCTTTCCTCCAATGAGTCCCAATCCAGCTCCCTTATCAAATCAGTTACTGACTGTATCCTGCAATAATTTCCACAAACAAATCTAGTTGCTCTTCTTTGCACACCCTCCAACTCCTGAGTCCCAAATTACACCACCATATTCAACAAATGGTCTGACCAAAGTTTTGTAACTTGACTCCCTAACTTCTCTGGTACATTCTCTCATCACCCTCTCCAGTAAATGAAGGAGTCTGTAACCTTTTCCAACCACTTGCCCAATTGAGTTTTTTATCAAATGTTATGCGAAGATATTTACACTTCAACCTTTCAACAATCAATTCAGACTCCACCCTATAATCATAATTAACCTTTAGTTTTTTATCTATGTACCTAATAAGCCGACTTTTCTTGGCATTTAATTTCGTTCCATGCCAACCTACCCATTTAGATATTCTATCCAGGTCATCCTGCAGCTGTTCACAGTTTTCACATGTTTTGCTCCTATTGTATACCATTACATCATCTGCAAAATACCTAGACTCTGACCGTAACCCATGAACACAGTCATTCATAAGAATAATGAACAGCAACGGTCCCAATACCTTGTGGCACTCCCATATTTACTTCCACCTCTTTTGATAATGTATTTCCAACTATAACACTTTTCTTTCTGGCTTTTAAGAATGCCTCTACCCAGCAAACTAACTTTTCATCCAATCCAATAGATTTCAGTATATTTAAAATCAGTTTATGGCTCACTCTGTCAAACACCTTAGAAAGATCTTGTGCCACCCTATCAACTTGGCCTTTCTTGTCCAATTCATCTGAAATATCTTGTACATAGCCCACCATATGAGATTCATATTAATATCCTTGCCTAAAGCATTGTTGTCAATCTAAAAACCAGTTTCTTTCCTCACAGACATTTCTGATACTGTTGCGTATCAATCTCTCTATCATTTTACCTATTACTGATGTCAAACTAAATGGCCTGTAATTTTCAACTGGTACTACTATTGCTCTTTTCCCATACTCTGGTAAGTAGCAAGACTCCAAACTCATTTTAAATAAAATTTCAAGGTAAGTTACAATATTGTATCCCACAATCTGTAGTAAATCTGTAATAAATCTGTAGTAATATTATCTACATCAGCCCCTTTATGTTCTTTTTTTTCATAATTTCCTGAGAATTTATTTCAAATTTTGTGGTTTCCTAATTTATACTTTTAGGGAGACTCTCCTCTAATTCATTCTTTCCCATCACAGGATGATTGTTCCTAGTTGTATCACTAAACCAGTCACTCAGTATCTCTGCAAATTTAAAATCCTCAGTCACTTCAACTCTTTATCTGTAATAGTCTGAATATTTTCCATTCAGTTTTCTAATATAGTCATAGAAGTTTCCAGATGCATCGTTCAGTGGTCCTCCTGTACCAGTAATATTCTTCATAAACCCATCCTTTGCTTCTCTCTTTGCTCTTATTAACTGTAATTGTATTAATTGACTTATAATTAAGTATGTGTGCAAATGTCTCCATTGCTGTAGTCTTCACGGGTGTGCAGCCGGATGGTGTTTTGAAAACACGACGTTTCGACAACCAGCTCGGTTGTCTTCATCAGGTTTCCGGTGTCTGCAGGCTGACGAAAGCTGGCAGTCACCGCATAGACTGGCTTAGCCTCCCAGACAGACCTCCTAATATACCTGTCGGCGTGGCGTAAGACCCGCTCTGATTGGCCGGAAGCGGTGGCTTCATACGCGGTCCGCTACGGCGTTCGACTAGTGCCGTCTCCGCCTCCCCACCCAGGAGCCAGAAGTGCCGGCAGTCCGTGGTTCTGGCAGGCCCGCTCTGATTGGACATGGGCGCAAACTCATTCTGCGGTCCGCTGCGGCCCCCCACCGGCGCCATTTGCTCCCTCCACGCCGCGCTGCGCCGATCCGTTCCGTCGGAGATCCCTAATAATAGGATTCCAGGCTTGACTCAGATGGAGCCCTCCATCCCGGTTAATGTTGTTGTTATTAAGCCTGATTTCTAGTGCCTCACTTATGACTGACTCCCAGAAGGAGGAGGCCCTGGCCAACACTACAGTCTTGTCGAACTCGACTCTATGCTCCTCGTCGAAGGCGTGCTCGGCAATTGCAGACTTTTCAAGTTGCATCAGCCTTAGGTTTCGTCTGTGCTCGGTGAGGCGCTCTTGGATCGTTCTGGTCGTCTGGCCGATATACACCTTACCGCATTCGCACGGAATGGAATAAATTCCCGGTGTTCTCGGGCCCACATCATCTTTTACCGATCGCAGCAAATCGCGTATCTTGGCGGGAGGTCGGAAGATACTTTTGATCCCGTGCCGCGCCAGAAGTCTCCCAATCTTTCCCGACGTGTTCCCGGCATATGGGAGAAAAGCAAGATTTTTTGGTTGTTCTTCTTGCTCCAGTGACGGTCTTGGTGGCTTCTGAGTGAAGGCCCGCTCTATCTGCTGTCGAGAGTAACCGTTCCGTTCGAAGACGGTCCTGAGGTGTCTCATTTCTTCCAGCAGGCTCTCACGATCGGAGATTGCCCTCGCCATGTGTACCAGTGTGGCCAGTACGGAGTTGCGTTGTGACGGGTGATGGAAGCTGGTTGCATCCAAGTAGCGTTCAGTATGGGTGGGTTTGCGGTATACGCTTTGAGACAGAGTACCGTCGGGTTTCCGCTTTACCAAGATGTCCAGAAAAGGAAGGATGGAAGTGGAAAAGGACGGATGCCTTCCTTTTCTGGACATCTTGGTAAAGCGGAAACCCGACGGTACTCTGTCTCACAGCGTATACCGCAAACCCACCCATACTGAACGCTACTTGGATGCAACCAGCTTCCATCACCCGTCACAACGCAACTCCGTACTGGCCACACTGGTACACAGGGCGAGGGCAATCTCCGATCGTGAGAGCCTGCCGGAAGAAATGAGACACCTCAGGACCGTCTTCGAACGGAACGGTTACTCTCGACAGCAGATAGAGCGGGCCTTCACTCAGAAGCCACCAAGACCGTCGCCGGAGCAAGAAGAACAACCAAAAAATCTTGCTTTTCTCCCATATGCCGGGAACACGTCGGGAAAGATTGGGAGACTTCTGGCGCGGCACGGGATCAAAAGTATCTTCCGACCTCCCGCCAAGATACGCGATTTGCTGCGATCGGTAAAAGATGATGTGGGCCTGAGAACACCGGGAATTTATTCCATTCCGTGCGAATGCGGTAAGGTGTATATCGGCCAGACGACCAGAACGATCCAAGAGCGCCTCACCGAGCACAGATGAAACCTAAGGCTGATGCAACTTGAAAAGTCTGCAATTGCCGAGCACGCCTTCGACGAGGAGCATAGAATCGAGTTCGACAAGACTGTAGTGTTGGCCAGGGCCTCCTCCTTCTGGGAGTCAGTCATAAGTGAGGCACTAGAAATCAGGCTTAATAACAACAACATTAACCGGGATGGAGGGCTCCATCTGAGTCAAGCCTGGAATCCTATTATTAGGGATCTCCGACGGAACGGATCGGCGCAGCGCGGCGTGGAGGGAGCAAATGGCGCCGGTGGGGGGCCGCAGCGGACCGCAGAATGAGTTTGCGCCCACGTCCAATCAGAGCGGGCCTACCAGTACCACGGACTGCCAGCACTTCTGGCTCCTGGGTGGGGAGGCGGAGACGGCACTAGTCGAACGCCGTAGCGGACCGCGTATGAAGCCACCGCTTCCGGCCAATCAGAGCGGGTCTTCCGCCACGCTGACAGGTATATTAGGAGGTCTGTCTGGGAGGCTAAGCCAGTCTACGCGGTGACTGCCAGCTTTCGTCAGCCTGCAAACACCGGAAACCTGATGAAGACAACCGAGCTGGTTGTCGAAACGTCGTGTTTTCAAAACACCATCCGGCTGCACACCCGTGAAGACTACATTGCTTCAGTACGCCGGGAAAGTCTCTACGCACACATCTCCATTTCTAATAGTCATTCAATTGAGAAGCTCTATTAATTGATTTCAATTTAGATCTTTGGTGCTCAAATTCTTCCAATCATGCCTCTCCACTCATAATATGTAATGTACCATTAGGATACATTATATATTTATATGATAATCTGTGAGTGTATAAAACTTTTAATGCTCTCTGAGAATAATGAACAGAAGAGCATCACGTGCTACAGAGAAGGGTGAAGAGACGGTCGGCAAGATCGGATGATTAAGGAATCTGCATTTTGAGTATTATCGATCTGTGCAGGACAATTTAACCATGGAATTGTGACTGGCGCATGAAATGCTGTGAGTTGATTATAATTTTATTTGTGTGTGTTGGTTTTAATATTTGTAATCCCGAGACGCCCTGAGATTATATGTTTTGTAGAATAAATTGCTTACCTCAAAGATTGTCCTTAGAAACTTGCTCAGAACAATATCTATGACTAATCAGTGTGATTATCTTTTACTTTGTTTATTCATGTATATTGTCTCTGTTATGTAATACACAAAGTTGTCTCGTTACGCTGATTAAATATAACTGAGAAAAATTAAAAGTAAGGTACAATTAACCAGTACACTTCAAATAAAAGTATAATTTCCCCTTTACCATGGTTGACACTTTTAATATTTAATTGTTGCACTCTAAGATGATGCCTGTGTAAAGAATTTTGTCATGATGTATAGGACTAGTGTTCTGTTAATTGACTTCAGTAGAAAAAAGAGAGTTTTGGATTTTTTGTAAGCAACCATTCTTTTTCCACTGTTTCCTTACTCTGCTGTATTTGGCTTTTCCAATAAGTTAGCAAGCTCTCATCCCTGGACTCAACATTGAGACCTATTTAAAATTCAAGACTTTTACTCTGTCATATTCATTTCAATTACTACTCCTCATATTGAGTTGCGCATTTTATAATGAGTGTGGAAGCTGAGCAGTGATAGCCTCTAATGATGTTATCCTCAAGCAAGTCTAACAACTATCTTTTTTAGTCTATTGACTTCTTTCTTTTATTTATACACATACCGGTAAAGAATTTAAATGAATGGAGACTATGCTTCACAGATACAATATCCCTGGATTTTCTTAAGCAACTGTTTGACTCTTGGGCAGATACCACAAGTTTGAAAAAACAGAGGTTAGTTTTGGTTATATGTTTGCTAGGACTTTGGTCATAAGCTTTTTACAGTGGAGGAGTATTCCTGTTATCTTTTTTTTTTCTTTTTTTTCCAACACAGTCATTATGTTTGTACTTACAAATTGAGTATTTGCCTCTATTCTGTTTCCACACTATAAAAACTAACTCACTGAGAAACTGAGTGAAATGAGAACTGTTTTGAGGCAAATAAATAAAGGTTATGTTGTTTAAACTGCTTGGGCTATTGTTACATCTATTGAAGTGAGTCCCATTTTTTGTCCAAATATTCCACATGGCACATGAAACCTGTAAAAGATATACTGTAATGGCAGCAAATGCTTAGCAGCACTGCCACAACTTTGATGTGTTGCAAATAGAAATATAGATACCTAGGTTCATAATTTTTTCAATAATCAGTTGTTGATCTGTTTGTGGAAATTATTAAATTTAACGTTGGGAGCAAACTGTCCCCACATTTGGAAGCAAACTTACTCCAACATTTATTTTTGTCAATTGACATCATAAAAATACATACATATTTTATTTATTACAGTTTTACATTTTTTAATTCACAAATTCATTGATACATATTTTAATACGGTTTAATAGATACATTGGGAATCCCATATAGGTTAAGACTTGTGCATGGGCTTCCAGTTGTAGCTGGCTTGATTTTACAATTTCGGGTATTTGTGGCATATTATAGTATCATACTACGTGACACTAAAACACAACAGAGTAATGATTTACTACCTGTATACAATGATTATGAAAACAGAAGGAATATAGTACTGTAGTTATGATACATGACCACTGTAAAAATTGTTAGTTACATAACACATGTAAAGTTATGTTATATATACATGATGATTACAGAAAGTGGTGAAAGTTTAACTGTTCATTCTCTGAATCAAAGAGATAATTCTTCATGGTAAGTTTTGGCGTAATGATAATGTCTTTGGGTAATGTGTTATATATTCATGGGACAAGGCAGCTTGAATGCCTTTGACCTAGTAATGTGTTCCACCAACAGATATGTAACCCAGTTCGTTATTGTAGACTAGTGCTTAAAAAAAAAAAAAAAAAAAAAAAAAAAAAAAAAAAAAAAAAAAAAAAAAAAAAAAAAAAAAGTGTCTGCAAGAAAAGTGGTAATAAGTAGAAAAGTAAAAAGGTTTTAGGTATAGTACATGTGTCCTGTAAGAGGTACAAACAAAATTTTGGAGAATTTAAGAAAAGATGTATAAACATTAAAGCTGCTGATAGATAACCTCTTTTCAGTTCTGAAGATAGAGCTATACAATGGAAGGAATAAACAAACTATTCAAAGAGAATGATTTCGACAAAAGTTTACTAAAAAAGAAGGCAACATTGACATTGATGACTTGGGACATCCTGTTTTGAGGGCAGGATTTGATTGAGCTTTTTAAAGAATTGAAATCAAACAAGGCAGTTGGAACTGATGAGATTCCTACAGAATTTCTGAAATTCTTAGGAGAAGAAGGAATTCGGAGAGTATTAAAACTGGTATCAAACAGTTACAAAACAGGAGAAATTCCAACTAATATTAATAAAAGTATAATTTTCACACTTCCAAAGAAATCACAAACTGACAAATGTGAGAATATCACACTATATGTTTAACATCAACTGCTTCAAAATTACTGATCAGGATAATATACAAAGAATATATAGGATAGTAGAAGAGATAATAGGTGAAGAATAGTTTGTGTGGAGAAAAACCATGGTACAAGAGAAGCAATTCTGGCTTTAAGATATTTGAAAAGTGGATCAAGATAATCAAAAACACTCTCATACCTGTTGCTGATTTCAAAATAGCTTTTGATATCGTTAGGTGGGAAAAGATGATCAAAATTAAAGAAGTCAGGTCTAAAATACCGAGGTAGAAGACAATTTTACAATGTGGAAGAATCGCCTGGTTATAATAATAGCAGAGACTCATGAGAGACATGCATCAATTCAAAACGGTGTGAGACAAGGTTGTAGTCTGTCCCAATGAATAGTCGAATTATGTAGAGGAAGCACTAAAGGAAGTGAAAGAAAGATTTCAATGTGGCAGAAGAGTTCAAGGAGAGAAAAATCAGTGTTAATTTAATTTAATTTAATTGCAATGGAGCACACGCTCCGGTAGCAGAAAGGGCTGAAGATCTTTTGAAGTTACTGAAGGGATGAACCAAATATTGGAAGGTTTTGGACTAAATTTAAATCAAAGCAAGACAAAAGATATTAAATGTAGCAGAAATGATAGAATGATAGCTATAATAGTAGATCAAATATAAAAATAGGAGCGTTAATTCTGTTACACATGGAGTAAAATTACAACTCATATCTGAAGTGGAATGATGTTAAAAGCAGAACAGCACCAGCAAAAAATCTTGAAAAAGTTACGGCTTCTAGTTTCAAACAAGACTCAGAAATAATTTTTTAAAAGTCTATGTGTGGAAAATAGTTCTTCATGGTAACAGAGCATGGACTTCAGGAATAACACAAAGAAGAAAAATTGAAACATTTCAAATGTGCTGTTATAGAAGGACACTGAAAATTAAGTATAGGCCCTACATATAAAGTATGAAATGAATGCGTTTTGGAAATGATGCGTGAGGAAAAAAAGTTTGTGGAAGAATATTGCAGAAAGAAGATTTAAGATGGTGGTTCACATTTTAAGACATGGGTTACTGGTTAATTTGGTGGAGGAAACAGTCGAAGGTTAGAAGTGTAGAGGAAGGCAGAGATTAGAATACATGTAGCAGATAATTGAGGATGTAAGACTATGTTGTGATGAAGAGATTAGCACAAGATAGGAAGAGATAGAGCACTGCACCAAACCAGTAGTCAGACATGGGAAAAAACCTTTCAGACCTATGATGTATTACAGAAGTAACAAACAAATGTGTTTATGTTCTTAGAAGCAAGAGGAATAAATAAACAAAAAATTGGTGTTTTACTCGAGATCCTGATTCCACCAGGAACTGACGTCATAATACTGCAGTGGTCAAACACAAAATGTTGCTAGAAATACTTTCAGAAGTACATTTAATGGTTTCTTGGCAGTCCAGGTCGTATTACAATTTAATTTCTGCTTGAAAATAATGGTCCAGGCTGTATTCCAGAGGAATAAAATAATACGTCTTCTGACAGACTACAGCAGTATTATGACGTCATTACTGAATATCAGAGGGTTAACAAACAAAGTGGATGAATTGCTAGTCCACATAAATGAATTAAATGGTATCAATAGAATTGATGTTTTATGCTTGTCTGAACACCACATAACTACAGGGATACCGTAGGTATGTCAAATGTAACTGACTTTAATTTAGCTTCTCATTATTGTAGAACGAACTTGGAGAAAGGAGGAGTTGTCACTTATGTCAGAAATGGTTATAGTTTTGAGGATACAAGTATTAGCAAGTATTGTGTTGATCAACATTTTGAAGCTTGTGCTACACAGCTAAATTTCAATAATGAAATTTCAAAATAGTAACAGTATACAGAGCACCATCGGCAAACTTTTATATTTTTATGAACCAGTTTGAACTCTTATTAACATTTGTAAGCAGAAAAGAAGTCAACATAGTCATATGTGGAAATTTTAATGTAGATTTTCTAAATAACTTACCCTGTACAGTCATGTTAGAATCATTAGTCAGTTCATTCAATTTAACTCAGGTAATTAATTTTCCTGTAGAATAATGAATAATAGCAGCTCAGCTATAGACAATGTTTCCCTAGATACCTCAAAATTCAGTTATACCATCAAGCCATCCATCAATGGGCTTTCAGATCACGATGCCCAATTATTAACCATCAACACTTCAATAGGAACATGCACTAAGAGTAATGTCTTTAAACTTCAGCGTGTAATAAATGATGAGTCAGTTACTTGTTTTAGAAACTGCCTCAATACCACAAACTGGGAACAGGTTTGCAGTGCTCAAGGTATGGATGAAAAATACAACATTTTTAGTAGCAATGTATTAAATTACTTTGAAATTTGCTTCCCCTTGAAAAAGTGCATCTAGAAAACAACAAAAACCTTGGATAACTATTGGCATTAGAACACCATGCATTTATAAAAGTAAGTTGTATAGTGCCTCTAGGAACAGTGAGAATGTTAATGTTAAAACACATTAAAAACAGTACTGCAAAATACTGAAAAAGGTTATTAAAGAATCTAAAAGTACATACTACAAACTTAAAATTCATGATTCTGAAAATAAAATTAAGACAATATGGGACATTGTAAAAAAGGAAATAGGAAAAAGTAATCAAACAACTAATGATATTTTTATCAAAGAAAATTCAGTAGAATCTAATTTTCAATTGATGATATATTTAGTAAACATTTTTTATCTGTTGTTGATAAATTGAATGCTAATAGCTCAGTGACACACAGTATGGATTTTGTCAAAACAGGCTTCCAAGAAAAATTTAACTCTATGTATGTAAAATTAGCTACTTCAGAAGAAATAAGAAAAATTATCAGATCCCTTAAGAACAAATACTCAAGTGGTTATGATGGGATTTCCAGCAGATTAATTAAATTGTGCTCCACAGAATATAAGTAATATACTAAGTTATCTGTTTAATATATCTTTAGTTGAGGGTACTTTTCCAGAAAGGCTTAAGTGTGCTGTAGTTAAACCACTCTATAAAAAGGGAGATAAGGTAACCATATCGAATTACCGACCAATTTCATTACTAACAGCCTTCTCCAAAGTTTTTGAGAAAGCAATGTACAATAGAGTTTATGAACACCTTAAAAATAATAATATTCTAACTAAATCACAATTTGGTTTTCAAAAGGGTCATTCAACAGAACAAGCTATATTTGCATTCACTGACAATATTTTAGAAGGAATAAATGATAAATTAATTCCTGTGGGAATTTTTTGTGACTTATCTAAAGCATTTGTCTGTGTACAGGGCCGGCGCTAGGGAGGGGTAAGCGGGTCAAAAGTACCCGGGCCCGCCGGCTGATGGGGGGTCCCATCAGCGACTGTAGGGGCCATCAGGCCATGAAGCCAAGAATCCTCCCATTGTCAGCCGGCCAGTTTGTAGAGCTAAAAGAAAAAAAATGTCACCCATTTTACCCCGGGCCTGAAATTCCTAGCGCCAGCCCTGTCTGTGTAGATCATAAAATTCTGATACAGAAACTAAAGCATTATGGTATAGTTGGCATTGTTAATAAATTGCTTAGTTCTTACCTTCTATATAGAAACCAGAAAGTGACAATGAAGAATTTTAAGGCTACCTTAAGAGGTCCCACTGTTTTCTGAGTGGAAATTAATAAGATGTGGAGTACCTCAAGGTTCTATATTGGGGCCACTATTGTTTTTAATATATATAAATGATCTACCCTATGCTTCATGTAAAAACTCAAAATTTGTCCAATTTGCAGATGACACAAATATAGGAATTAAAAACTAAATTTCAGATTATGTCTTTGAACTGATTAAAACTTTGATAAAACTCAGTATATGCAATTCAGTACATCACACAGATTAACACCAGATATAGACGTAAAATTTGCAGACCAGTCCATTCAAGAGGTAGAGAGTGTGAAATTTCTAGGTTTGTATATTGATCATAATTTAAATTGGAAAGTATATGTTTCTGACTTACTAAAGTGATTTGGTGCAGCCACGTTTGCAATTCGTACAATTTCAGCCATATGTGATCTCCGTATGAGGCAGCTAGTTTATTTTGCTTATTTTCACTCCTTACTGTCATATGGAATAATATTCTGGGGCAATTCTACGCATAGAGACAAAGTGTTCAGAGCCCAAAAGCGTGTAATAAGAATTATGTGTGCGGTTAGCAATAGAACTTCATGTAGAGAGCTGTTCGAGATGTTATGGATTTTAACATTTATATCTGAGTATATAAACACATTAATGTCCTTTGTAGTCACAAATTGTACTTTGTTTGAAACAAATAGTAAAATACACAATTATGGCACTAGAAGTAAAAATAATCTTCACAGGAATTACAAGTTATTGTCATTTGTTCAGAAAGGGATCCGATATTCAGGGATACATATCTTTAATAAGCTCCCAACACATATTAAATGTCTAGCAGATGGATAAGAATAAAATCAGGAAAAAATTAAAATAATTTTTAATTGACAACTGCTTCTACTCTGTCGAAGAATTTATTTCTAAGGTACCGGTATCTAAAAAATAACGGCCAGTAGCTTGTGTAAATGTAATTTACATAATTAATTTACCATGTATGCTATGACTGTACATCTCCTGGTGTACCGTATGTATTTAGTTTGTTACCCAATTGTTTATGGTACCATTTATGCTATGACTGTACAACTTGTGGTGATGTATTATTTTGTTATGGAAATTTTTTTAATGTACCATGAATGCTATGACTGTACATCTTCTGGTGTATGTATTATTTTGTTATTGAATTGTTTGATGTACCATGTATGCTATGACTGTACAAAGTTTTGAATAACTTGAATTCAGTATAATGATACTTTACAGTGTAATGATACTTTATTTTTGCGATTTTAATGAGCATGTTTATCCAACGTCAAAATAATTTGTATCTTTGTTTGGTTTTACAAGTCTGCTTTCTTTTTATGAACTTCTATTTTATCAGTGTTTGATATACTCTGTCTCTAGATCTTATAGGTGGTATTGGTACTGCAGAAACCGGAAGAATAGTTTTTTAAACTCTGCGCTAGTGTGATCTGAGCAAAAAATATGGTTCACTAGCTGAATGAAAGTTTTTGCTACTTTGTTAACATCTTGTTGTACTGCAACAGAGTCCCATTTTTCTTTAGTCGAGATTTTTTAAGAGTTTTAAATTTGATCTGAGCAGGAAAAATGCCTTGTTCTTATTGCGTTTTTTTTTTTTTTTTTATATGACCTGTATTGATTTTACTTGAGAAAAAAAATTGTCAGTAATAGCAGTGAAGAGAAAATGTCAACAAAAGAAGTTTCAAATTTGTTTTGTAGGAATGTCTATTTAAGAGTTGAATCCATCTGCACTATGTATTTTGGTGTACACATTTTGTGTATTTTGATCATGTTAATAAGTATATACTATTAGAATATTAGGTGTATTTATTAATCTGTAACAGCTAAAGAGTGTTTCTCAATTCCTCCGAAAATTTCTGGGAGATCGGTTGGATTCTGTAGATTTCTTTACAATATTTTCGGTTTATCACAAATTTCTCTTAATTCAAAATTAACTGCAGATTTTGGGTTTGTATATGTTTTTAAATTGTCACGAGTAGAGTATCTTGAAAACATTGCACCAAGAAGAAAATACTGAAACGGGAGATTTTTATCCTTAAAATTTCTGTCTGAATAGAGTTGAAACTCACCTTACATGTATACAACTAAAGCTTGGTGCGTAAAATACCGAAGCCTAACCACACCAGTAGAGTTTCACAAAATACTTCAACAATAGGGAAAGTTTACCTCACATCAACAATTGGTGCCAACGACCCCTCCTTGCAGGCAATCGATCATAGGTCATCTCTCTGACCAACAAGTTCCTCTGACATTAGCGTCTAAGCTTTTCACTATTTGAAACAAAGTAACTCTGAGGAAAGAAATACAGTCCCAAGTTATAGTAACATTAACATTTCCTGGTTCTGTAACAAAATTTTTATGAGGTTATGGATAGCAAGCTTTGTTTTCAGGAGCGATAACTAAATGAGATTTGATGACCGCTGTTTGCACTTTAGAAGATATCATAATGGGATCAATTTCAGAGCCAAAAACTATCCAAATGCCCATTTAAACGTGTGATGAATTATTGAGATCACTTTAGGTAATGAAGTTGAGACCTACTGATTTGATTACCTTATTTTCCCGTAGCAATAACCCATTATCTAAGGAGCGTCCACAAACCACGTAACAATCAGATTTGCATATTATGCATACAAAAATGAATCAAAATGGAACATTTCACTTAGGGGTTAAGCTTTTCAATAAACTACCGCATAATGTAAAAGCAACATCAGAAAGGGGAATTTATGAGAAATTGTTGATGTCATACCGTACCTTCAATACCACTCCCTTTACTCTGTAGAAGAATATTTGAATTGTATGAATTAATTTAATGTAATGTAAATGTAAACCATATTTTATAATTGACATGTCTCATATAATTATGTATAAAGTACATGTACCTATATGACATAGAGGACAAATTTAAATTGAAAGTTAGAGATTGATTATTTTGCGTTAGCAAACCATACGTCGAAAAATTCTGTGCAGTCATGCTGAAAATAAAGAAAAGTTGTATGGGTGTTGTAAATATGCGCAAACAAATGAAGGTATTTCTTGTAGCTAATCAGCAGCTCTTTCAAATAAATATAGTAAGAGATGGGTATAATGTGGTATAATGAACTAAAACTCAACATGAGATTGGCTCAGTAGTTTTTTTAATTAAAAATAATCTCGTTCTGTTTTAATCATCCATAAACTTACCTTGAGGCTCTCCAAAAGCAATAGCAACACACAAATCACTACTAACACTCAGAAACACAGCGTAATTATCGACCACGCTCAGTGGAATGGCGCGGCCAACTGGAGCTCTTGATCGGTGGATCACAGGAAGCCCAATGTTCAAACTATTTTTTCTGTTGTTAGGCACGAATTCGTGAAAAATAAACCGTTGTTCGGAGTAATATGGTTTATCTACTTTGAATATAAATAACTATTTTGCCTACATAGACTATTATCAAAACTGACTTTCGTCCCTCTAGATTTAGAAAATATCACACTGTGCAGCGTTCTCCCGGATGCGAGGCCAGAGCGTTAACCGCTCACTCACCACTTTCGGAACAATTGGATGTTGTGGGCCATTTTTCTTAACTGCAGATTAAAGATTATAGATAAATGATAATTTTTTTGTCAACTAGACTGAATTTGTTTGTTTATTCATTTACCTACCTCGTTTCACTTCATCTCACACGAAAAAACTGTAAAGTGTTTACTATTAACATAAAGAGAAGCAATTAAGAAGTAGTGTCCGGATAGCTGCGTGATTGAAGAGATGTAATCGAATTCAGAACGCCCTACGTTCCAACCTTCGTTGGGATAACAGATTTTGCGTGCATTTTTCCCTTTTTGATTGCTTTTTTTGCACTACCATGTTTTTATTCGAAGAATTCATAATAATTAATTAACAATAGTGTCTAAGCGCCATGCAAGCGTTTGAAACAATTTGCTAATATACATAAAAACTTTTAATTTTTAAACTTACCAGAGAGAGAATATCATGCAAAAAGTACAGGTGCACGGCGGTGAATAATGGAATTTATTTTAGAAGTGACATCACCTGTAGAAATATCATGCTAATCTTGCAACGGTTCCGGAACGCTTTGTGTCCTTTTCGTTGGAATTTTTACTTGACGATACAACTGAAGGTTACCTCCCTAAAATAATTGCGTCTATTAGGCGGTATTTACTTTTAATGTGCAAGTATTTTATTTTTAATCTTGTTTTCGGTGTGCAAGTAACGTCCAATTTCCTTTTTGAAATCTTCTTTGGTTGTTTCAAATGCCAAGTTGTGTTGCACACGGTTGCACAAACAGACCAGATAGGAAACAACTTGGAATAACGTATCGTAACTAAATCACATTGAAATTACTGTTCTTGCAATGTGTGATAGATAACTGCAAGATTAGAGCCTATGGCTATAAATTTATTCATTGTTCTCAATAGGATGATATCGTTCTCAAATGTTTGTTGGTGTAGTTTAGGCAATCAGCATATGTTACTACTTTGCACCTAAAAGATAGTACTTGTAAATAAGTGTTGAAAGTCTAATTTAAGTGGGTCAAGTTTACATCGCAAAACAGTGAATGTGCATGCTTTAGTCCAGTTTCAGTTTACACTCAAAGTGTACGATGAAATTAATTGTTATAATTTGTGCTGTATGAACTAGTAAACTTGATGAAGCAAACGTTGCTGTTAACCTGAAATGTGGTTCGCGATGTATTTCATGTATTTAGATCCACATAGTTTGATTTTGTAGCGGCTATATTGATGGAAATGCGGCGTGCACCAGAAGGGTACAAACATTTTATTTATTATTAGTTGTTACTAATTTAATGAGCACTATGCTAGTGACACAATGTGTATTGCAATGTAAACCACTCCCATCTAAGCTTTTGACTTTTGAGGTATGGTAAGAAGATAAATCAACTGAAGTTGCTAGCAAAGTTACATAGGCCACTAACAGTACAATATCTTCTGAGTAAGCTCAGAATCTATGAGGTCTTTTGAAGGGTTCTTTTTTTTTTATGTTCTAAACATTGACTTAACCTAACCTAACCACCCCAATTTGGAGACAGCATATCCCAAGAACTAAGCAAGATATCGAAAATATATATTCTTCACTTTCGAGTTATCATGTTGTGTGTTATAAGAATCTATCATAAAATTTGACTTTAGGGAAATTTTTCTTCTGAATTTCAACCCGAAACTCCTCTCTCTTGAGACAGTATATCTCGAGAACTAAGCACGATATCAAAAAAAAATTATTCTTCATTTTTGATCTGTCTCGTCGAGTTACATAATAATCCATCATCAAATTGCGGTGCCACGGTTTTCTTATGATTCCCTTGAGGTTTTTGTGCCTTTTCCCCATGTTTCTACGGCCAAGCAATATGGCGGCCTCCCACCCCACTTCTCTCTACCCGGTTTCACTCCAGTGCGTGGTGAAGATCCCTTGCGTCGTCTCCATATATTCCTTCCTCCATGTGTGCAACCATGAAGGAAAGAAATATATGGAGAGGAAATCCCACTTATTCTGTGACGCCGCCTCTATATTCTCAGCCATATTTCGTATCCATACAAATACTAAGTTCACATTGTGTTTGATGCTGCGATTATTTCATTTTCTAATGTGTCTAAGTTTTTTATAATTCCATCTTGTGCTGCATACGGTTGCACAAATAGGCCAGATAGGAAAGTACCTGGAATATGATTTCATATGTAAGTTGCATTTTAATTATTGTTCTTGAAGTGTGCAGTGGTATTAGCAAGTTTGGTACCTGTATATAAATATTTAGTCGTAGCTCTCAATAGGATGACTTTGTTCTCAAATTTTTGTTGGTGTAGTGTAGAAAATCAGCATACCTTGCTATTTTGCACATAATAGACTAGCATTACTTTTTAACCAGTGTAGAAAATGAGATTTAAAGGGGTGATTTCTACATCGCGATTTAGTGAATTTAGTTTTGCGCTTTCGTTCGTCACCTTGCAGTTTATACTGACAGTGTATGATGAAATTAAATGTGTTAAATTATGCCATGCAATCTAGGAATCTTGATGAAGCAAACGATGTTGTTAACCCAAATGCAGTTTGTGATTAAATACACTTGTGTGGCAGTGTCTACAATTCTACATAGTTTGATTCTGTAGAGGCAATTTAATGGAGATAGGTCTAAATGCAGTCTGTACCAGAATGGTTTTGTTGTTGCATAAGGGACAAAGAATTTATCTATAATTATTAGTAATTTCATGAGAACCATGTTAGTGATAAAATATGTATTGTGATGTAAACTACTTCTATCTATTCCCAATTAATCTTATGATGTGTGGTAACAAAATAACTATTTTTGTTCTGGTCTAGGCCGCATTTCAACCTAACCACAAGTGGTACTAATAAAACTGAAATACCCATTCTACATGTCCACCATGTGGCTTTGACAGAATTAATTTTTGGTCCAGGCCGCATCCTAACCCAATCCCCTCAATTTGGAGACAGAATTTTCCGAAAAGTAAGCAAGATATCAAAAAGTTTTATTCCTATTTTTCGATTTTTTCGTCGTGTTACATAAGAAACCACCATCAAATTTGACTTTTGCGAAATTTTTCTTCTGCTTTTCAACTCAAGACACCACACTTTTGAGACAGTATATCTCGAGAACTAGGCGAGATATCGAAAATTTTTATTCTTTATTTTTTATTTGACTCATCTTTTTAAATAAGAAACCATTATCAAATTTGACTTTTACCAATTTTTTCTTCTGAATTTCATCCAAAAACATTTCACATTTGAGACAGAATATCTCTAAAACTAAGCAGGATATCAAAAAAAAAAAAAAAATTATTCTCCATTTTTTATTTGTCTCATCGAGTCACATAATAATCCATCATCAGATTGAGGTGTCACGTATATCCTAGAATCCCCTTGATGTTTTTGTACATATTACCCATGACTGTATGGATAGGTAATATGGTGGCCACGCCTCCCCATTCCTCTCCCCCCGGCGTCACTTCAATGCGTGGTGAAGGTCCCTTGCGTCGTCTCCATATATTTCTTTCTTCAGTGTGTGCAACAAGTCTGTCTGTGATCCTCTTTGGAATTCGTAGATATTTCAGTACTGACAATATGTACTTTTGTAACTAGCAATTGTTATATTTCATTCAGGAGCTCCAAAAGGGTTTTAATTATCTTATTACCTCTTTATGTTAAGCTCTATTTTATTGATGTCCGCTCCATAGATAATAAATATCTTTATAGGTTTTGGAAGTTTTAGTTCCTGTTTTGGAGGAAAGCTATATTCTAATTGCTGCGGTTGGCAACACTACATTTCGTAAGAACGGAGACTTTCCCAGTGTATGCTGAAATCAGTGAAGATGCTCTTGTTATCTCTAGAAGAAGATGGGTCATGTTCCACTATAGAATTCCTCAACACAATGTATAACTTTCAAGACAATGTCCTACAATACCTGTATGCCTGGGGTGTTCATTGTCAAGACTTATGCCACTTGAAATGTATGCTGCTCGGATCTGTTCCTGAAAAACTTGGACGCAACAAATAATTATTTCTTGTGTAAAGTAATTTAGAATGTTTCAATTAAATTTCTTCTTGAAAGGAATTTGTGTCAAAAGAGAAAGTGGGTGGATTGAATGAATCCAGTGTTGGTGTTTTCTCAAGATGGAGTGAAGTTTCTTCAAATTTTTCGTACAGCTTCGCAAGATAATAGAACTGTCTTTGTGTCTTCCTGCGAGTAACGCACCTGTAGAGAGAGTTTTCTCCTAAGTGAACATGATGTGGATGTCACAGAGATCCAGAATGAGTTCAAGCAATGTTAACTAATTAAAATACTTTTCCATGACTTGTCAAGAATTTACGGACAAGCTTGGATCTAGACAAGGTCTTCTCAAAAAGGTTCATTCTTCAGAGAAATACCAATGACAGCAAGTTGGAGGTAAAATCTGGTACCATAACATTTAAAATACAAAATATATAACAAATATGTTTCTTTCAAGTTAACCCAACCTTTAATCATATAACTTATAAAAGTGCAACGCGTCATTGGGACAAATGCCATAGGAGTCCTCGGATTTTAGTGAAAAAGTTCAGAAGCGCCCCCGGATTTGGAGAAACAAAATCTGGTAACCCTAATGTACATACAACAACCAAAAGATTGTTCAATTTCATTTTTATCAGTGTTTGTTGGTTTACAAATGACTTTCTGTATTGCATATAATTTGGTATGATATGCAGTATTTTCAACAATTTTGTCATCTAGCAACTGTCTAAAATAGGTCATATTTAAACCAGGTTCTTCCGGTGCACAAGGGAGAGAACTCTTCCATGGTTGAAAAGGACGAATAATACGATTGCTAGAAAGTCTCCAACTATAACTGACTTGATGTTCATCACTAACGTTCTCGTTATCACTTTCATTATTCACAAGTACACCATTATCACCGTATTCTGCACTATCTGTATCACTCTCGATGGTTACTGTGCAAAGTATGGCCAGTAGAAAAAACTTTTAATTCGGCTTGAAAATAAGGCTAGCTGCTTCTTTGGCACTTATTCTTTAAGGAAAATTGTACCCGAAAGTCGTAAAATATATAACAAAGTTGTAATTCGCGCCGAAACATACGAATACGCACATTACTTCCTAAGCGTTAATAGCCATTTTGAGACGCCTGTGACGTTTTTATAGTCAGCTGTTTTCTTTACTCAAATCTACTAAGCATCATGAAATATTAGTCAATCTGGTTCAGGCTGCCATTAAACCTAAAAACAACAAGATTAGGCACATTGCTGACCGCCTGTGACGTCATTATAGTTATTCACTAATAAACCATGATACACCATGGAATATTAGTCTTCATGCAGTTCCAGGCTGCATTTAAACCCAACCACACCCTCCACTAATACAGCTCCATGAAAATCAACATTGGTACTGCATGCGGAAGAGCACATTCACGGTGAAGATGGCTGCTACATATTGGCTATTACCGCACGTAACCCACGATTTGCATTGTATTACTCCTGTCTTACCTGTTTTGTCAACTTAACGTACACTTTTTTTTTAATACTAATGCTTAAGGAGTGCGTTAATTACATTTTCATCCCGAAATAACAGTTTTCTTTTACTGGCGGTACTTTTCACAGCACTTCTCTCGGCAATAATTATGTCAACTTGACGATTTTCTACTATGTCAATATCATCCTCACTATCTGAGGTAAGACAGATCTAATTCATACCCAGGAATAGGCCTAACTTCATATTCATCACCTTTTTTAATTTTTCCATAAAACTTTTTGCGGTCCATGACTCTGTAACAATGTGAGGTATGATTCCATTATTGCCCAATACCACTTCAGACAAAGGGAGCTAAATTCACTTATAACACATGCAATATTTATATTTAAATGAAATGCAGTGTTTATAATGAAGAATGATACTTAAATTTATTTATTTTTTCTTGAAAAATGACAATAGTATCACTGTAAATAATAGCTAAACTTGCACCACCACAGGAAGACGACAAATGAGTGCAGTCTAACATTCAATGCTACCTACCAAAGATTATATTATGTTGGTGTTAGTGCACACAACCTAAATATAAAGCAGCCATATTGTAGCACTCAAGTCACACTGGTCAAGAAAGGAATAACGCTCCTAATCTATACTATTATAAATCTGTAAGCAAGCTGCGTTTGTAGTGAGGCTTGATCTCTAATAACGCAAAAACTACCGCATCAATTTGCATGGTGTTTTCAAATTTTTAAAGCTAATGTTGCTGATCAACATCTGCAGAAGTAGCTAACGACTAATATGTACCATGGGAAGAAGCAAGTCAGTAAAAAACTTCAGAAATGTGAAACTGTAGACCACAGATAATTATACACATTCAGACGGTCACTCCTTTCCTAAAGAGACCTGAAAAAATTTAGGATTTCCCCCCCTTTTTTTTTTTTCTGCGATTCATTTTTCTGGACCGCAGTACTTCAAAATAAAAAGAATACGTGAATCAAGTATAATCAGCATTTACTTGAATCGTAACAGGTCTGTTGAATTACGAAAAAGTTATATTACTGATATTGAAGACATGTATTGTCTCTGGTTGACTGTTATACAGTTTGACTCTGGAACAAAATTGCTACGTGAACGCTGTACAATACAGCCACAATAAGCCAATACTTAATACGAAATTCAGTTTTTTCTCGAAGAGCGATGTCTGAAAAACAGCTATTATAAATATCAGCAAGTAATAAAACATACTTCTTTCATAATGACTTGTGCGGAATTGCACATATTTGGAAGTACTTTATTCGATTAATATGTCTCGTGGCTATAACGTGCAAATATAACTAGGCATCCGAAAATTCAGGTACATGCGACTCAAATAATTACGTAGAAAATACGGATATACTGAAAGAAACTCAAATAAAAATTTTTTCATATCCTAATGCTACACCGCGTAAATTATAAAGCTAAAAGCATCGTCCCTTTGGCCTATAACAAAGCATATCAGCTGTCATCACTGTCCAGGTTGCATTTCAATCGATTTACAACTTGCGATAATTTTGCCACTCAGAAATAATTGCTTGAGTTACATGCACATTAGTACATATACTGTACCGTGATCCATTTTGACATTTTTGAATTAATTATATCTGACTGAAATAATGACAATAATGATAAGACGATTTGAAACCAAGATTAATTCCAATTCACATAAATTTCTATTTTAAAGCAGGAATAATTGATGGTGTATCAACATAAAATAAAAACCAATATCCAAACAGCAAAAAATAAATAAATCAGAAAAAATTGAGATGCTGTGATTATTGGTAACGAATTTTTATTTCAAATATAACTAGGCATCCTAAAATTGTATTCTACAACGCGTAAATTTTAAAACTAAACCCATTATGCCTGATGCTAAACAAAACGAGTAAATTGTCATCTGGTCCAGGCTGTTGTTTCGCCAGGTACTTACATGCGACTGAAATAATTAATTACATAGAAAAATACGGCTATATTGAAAGAAACTTAAATTAAAAATGTTTCATATCCTAATGCTACACCGCGTAGATTATAAAGCTGCAGGCATCGTCTCTTAGGCCTATAACAAAGCATCATATCAGAACATGTGAACTTATTATATGGGACGAATGCACTATGGCACACAAAAAATGCAATTGAGGCTGTTGATCGTTCGTTACGAGACATTCGTAATAACAGAATAATGGGTGGCATTATATTTCTTTTTTTTTCTGGAGATTTCCGCCAAACGCTACCTGTAGTGCCAAGAGGTACAAGGGCGGATGAAGTGAATGCATGTATAAAACAGTCATCTTTATGGTTCAGCATACAAAAGTATTCTTTAAAAACGAACATGAGAACATATCTCCGAGCAGATCCAGAGTCTCAACAATTTTCCAAAATTCTGTTAGCAATTGGCGAAGGAACCATGCCAGAAATAAACGGAGAAATAAAATTGACTTCGTCACTTTGTATTATGGTGCCAAACATCGATGATCTAATTTCGAGTGTGTATCCTGACATAGTAAATATTACCAACAAAGAACCGAGCGTGGTGGTGTAACGGATAGCGTTCTGGCCTCGCATTCGGGAGGACGGTGGTTCGAATCCCCGTCCGGGCATCCAGATTTGGGTTTTCCATGGTTTCCCCAAATCACTCCAGGCGAATGCCGGGATGCTTCCTTCAAAAAGGCCATGGCCGAATTCCTTCCCATTCCTTGCCCCAATCCTTTCCCGTCTCTAAAGACCACGTTGTTAAAAAGGGACGTTAAACTGTTACAAAAAAAAAAAAAAACCAACAAAGAAAAATCTTGGTTTTGTGAACTTGCGATACTGGCACCCAGGAATGAAGACGTGAATGTCATCAATAAGTATATCCTGGATATGATGAAAACAACGTCGATGACTTACGTCGCTATGAACATGGTTGAAGATCAAGCCGACGAGACTACTTACCCAACCGAGTTCTTAAATTCCCTCAGCGCATGAACTGAATATAAAAGTTGGTACTCCAATTATGCTAATGAGAAACATATCACCACCACAGCTGTGCAATGGGACTAGACTTCTGGTGAAATCATTGCACAAAAACATCATTGAGGCCGTTATTTTAACAGGATGTGGACGAGGAGAGGAAGTATTCATTCCACGAATACCATTGATTCCTTCAAACTTCCCGTTCAAATTTAAGCGCCTACAATTTCCCCTAACGTTATGTTTTGCCATGACAATTAACAAGTCTCAGGGACAGACACTGGGAACCATAGGCATTGATCTTCGGACACCATGTTTCTCACACGGCCAGCTATACGTTGCTTGCTCCAGGGTGAGTGGCAGATCACGCCTGTACATATGTACAATGAACAATCAGACCAGAAACGTGGTCTACACAGAGGCATTACAATGAGTGATCTACGAAGTATGCTTAAGCATTGCTTTATTTACTTATAACGCAAAAAAAATCCTTTCTAAACAATAAATGTTTATACTTCGCACAATAATTACAACCACGAATTACTACTGTTAATTTTTCAGGAACCTTTTCTTCTATTGAATCAATTGCATCACGTTAAAATATGAATAAAACAACTCTCTGACATCAGTATGAAAACCGAACCTAACGTATTAACCGAAACAAACGAAACTATTCAGAATACATTAACAGTTCATGCCTTTCCACGTTAATGTCTGATAAGAGAATAAAATCGGTAAATAATTTCTACACCTGCCAAGGCACGCGCGCGTGAAGCAGCGGGCAAATGCTAGTGCGAAATATAACGATAAAATTTGACGTGACTTCAGAGGCACGGTGGGCAGTAGAAAGCTAGGAGTTGATATTTTTGACGAGGTAAGTAATTTTGAGAACATAATAGTTATTTTGTAGTTTTGCTTATGTTTAATATTAAAACTTACAGAGTATGATTTGTAAACAGAATATTTGGTTAGATAATTTGGAATGGTTATTGGTTTTTTTTTTTTTAATTGATAGTACCTTAACGAGATTTTATTGATTTCAAAAATTTATAAAATGCATTTATTCTATAATGCAATTTCCTAACTTCTATTTTATTTTATAGTACAAATTTTACCTAAACTTACTTATTAAATAAAAATTTATTTAAGCTTTATAAATTAGGAAACGAAGTCATCCCGTAACCCGTTCGCGATGCTATTCGATTCTTCATACTAGTTTCAAAAGTAACGAGACAATAGAATAGTAACGAAATCGTCCCGTACGCGGTTGGTTCGCACTACGCTAGTAATTTATTCGAGTGGCGAATAATTTAGTATCTAAATTATTCGCTACTGCTCAAAAATCGTTCGCACTGTGGTCGAGTACAGTTCACAAGTTTCATAGTATTTTGTCAGATGTACAGGCTGCAATGCATTCAAATGAATTAGCTGATACAGCTTATATTAATTACTATTTTAGAAGAGGTGGATGAAGAAGTTTATGCGATAAAGAAAAAAAAGCAATGGGTATGAAAATGGGCTAATGGAAGGGATGAATTACGAGCTACAAATTGTCTTCTGAAGGAATTAGCATTAGAAGATCCCTAAGATAGTTTTAGAATGTCCAAAACTTGTGTAATGAAAATTCAGTCGCAAATTCATCATGAAGATACCTGTTTAAGAAGTGCAATGCCGGCAATTACAAAATTACAGGCAGTTCTTTACTTTATTGCCACAGGATATAGTTTAAGGATACTCACACCTCGTATTTATACACGGAAAATAGCAATTTCCTAACTATGAAGGAATCTATGAAACACTAAAGGAATTGAAGTAATATTTCGTAGAGATGCATCCTTTAAACTGGATAATTTACTGAAGGAATGTAAACTGTTTCAGTACCTACGCCTAAATTTTTATTCTTTTTTATAATTTCTGCGAGCAGATCATTCTAAAAAGATTTTTATCGCATAGGTAGTACTTCTAATAACAATAGTCATAATAAGATCTTATTGTATAATCTATTGCAATAAAATAAAATAATTCAATAAAATTGTGCACTAAGCAGGTGTTTTTATTTTTCAATTTACTTCTCACCATATCCAGGTATGTTTATTGTATTAACCAAATCCATGTGTGCAGATTGCTTCATTTGGTTGATTTTGTCTTTATAGTGCAGGAGACTTAATATTTTACAAGTATTCATGTTCTACATATTTAGAAACAAATTTTAAAAATTGTTTCTTCGCTCCAGCAAAACGACATTTTTGCGGCAGCAAATGAACTCGACTTAAACAATATGTTTAGACTTCTTTAGCCGAAAAGCTAGTGGACAGTGGCGCGTGGTGTAGAGCGCTATTCACCCGATATAATAGAACAAAACGGATCGACTCGACTAAACTACTCGCTAAGATGCTCGAATAAATTTAAATTTTCATTGTTCACACGTTCAGTTACTAAATTGCTTGCTACTCGACTAAATTACTAGCCTAGTGCGAACGAGACTTAATGTTAGCTTCCGGTTATACCAAATGTAATGAGAAACGATTCGATAGTATGAGTTCTGATTGGTTTAGTAACAAATACATACGGGTGCACAATTTCTAGTTACTTTTACAGCTCTAGTAGCAAGAGTTAGCAAATGCTACGGGCCCCGCACCTTTGGAGGGTCTTGCGCCCATGTGTCTAAATGATATGGCTTTAATATATTCGGAAAATGATTTACTTATAAATACTAATTTGGCTAATGTTATCTCCAAATCTGCCCACATTAAATCACGAAAGGTAGTTTCGTAAAAGTGCTGTTTTATTTCATACCCTCAACTTTAATACCCAAACCAGTACAAGGACCTCTTGTTTGCATTTGCTACAGCCCCCTCACTGTCTTAATCCGGCACGGAGCTTTCCTAACTCTATTTACCAGCTGAATGTTTCCAGAACATCTGTATTAAAAGGTACACAGATAAAAAAACTAAAGGTTAATTCTGATTATATGGTGTGGTCAGAATTGTTGTTAAAAACTAGAAGTGTAAATATCTTGGCATAACGATTGATAACAAACCTAATTGGGCAGAGCATATTGGGGAGCTGGTAGGAAAATGTTACAAAATACCTTCATTTACTGGAGAGTGTGAGGAGAAGATGAACGAGAGAAGTTAAGGAACTGGGTTAAAAACTTTGGTCAGACCATTGGTTGAATATGGTGGTGAAGCTTGAGACCCACATTTTGGTTATTAAATACAGGAGTTGGAGGGTGTGCAAATAAAAGCAACTGGATTGGGTGAAGAGAGTGCTGTACAGGGCAAATGTTGGTGATGGGGCTTGGCATGTGCGCTGGCAGGATTACTTTAAGGGAGGTGCATCTGTATATTTTATAATACATAATATATATGACACTTATTAATAATTAGCTTAGGATACTGAATTTATTGACAAGGTGTCGAACCAATTTTGGCAACAACCTTAATGCCTTAAGTTATTATTCAAACAGCGAATTTAATAACAAAATTTTTGTTTCTTAATCTTTTTCTGATCATTTTCTTTCTAGCAGGGTGGGGGGAGGTGCAAGTGCACTCCCCCTCTCGGCCTCCATGGAGCTTGGAGGGATATTGGTCAAAGAATTAGGAATAGTGCATGGAAGGGGAAAGGAGACCATGACCACAAGCTTGCCCTCGATTTCATGCATAAGAGTGTGGGAAGATTTTCTTCTGTTGGGAAGGGTGTCATGAATTTGAACAAATTACCAAGTGATGAATAATTTACCCAAAACGCGTAAGGAATTTAAAATCAAAATTTGTAAATCGGAAAAGTAAATGGAGGAGAAATTTAACATTCCAGTTATAAAAGAAAATTATATATATATATGGGTAATTAGATGACTAGGAGAATTGCCATCGGAGCGTTAGCTCAATCGCAATTAAAATTAATATTAAACTCGAATGCGCAAGCCTTGTTCTCTTTGAGGCAGATCCGTTTTAGACAGATTCTACATCCATTTCAAGCGTAATATATGCAGCTGACGCAAGAAGTCCTTTTTATCACAAAACATGAGCTGCTGACGCCCATACAAACAAGCATATAAACCTATAAGTTCCCTGAGTATCGTCAATTCTGAATTAATTTAAACTAATTTAATTTACTTAAACTTGTATGTAATATGATTGTTGTATAAATACCAGCTGAGGAAGGATCTCTGGGATATGGAATATGTCATATCATATGCAGCCATATATATATAAATATATATATATATATATATATATATATATATGGGGAGGGACAAAAATTAAACCTTAAATTTTACAACTGAGTTTTGAAAGGTTTGTGAGATATGATTAATTATTTTGTACAAAAACTTGGACTGAGTACAAGTAGCCAGTATTACAATCTCTCAATTTTTCTTTAAATACCTCTTTATTATCCACAAATTGTTTTACACTTTTGTAAGGTTATCAGACAGATGTTTCCCAGGATAATTTACTCGTCTTTCTACTCACGACAATAAATTTTGCGTTTGTGCAAGTTATATTTGTTTTTTTTTTTTATATTGAAATTATTTATCTGTGAATTCGAAGTAAACAAGTTAAAACATTTTATGAAAAAGCAAAAGAGATAAAATATTTATTCATAAATCATTTTAAGAATACTGAGCTTTCTAAAGAGATGTCTGCAAGATGTTTTTGGCTTAACCCGAAACAACATCCTAACGCCTATTTTTCTGCGCTATGAAAATTTTGTACTTGGTGATAAGATTCCCCAAAAAATTATGCCACACGATATGAGTAAATTAAGATAAGAGGAGTACCCCACTTCCAGATCCGTTGTTACAGAAAGTGTTCTTCTTAACTGATAATGTCATATGTACTTGTCAAGTGACTTTATCATCTGCTTTGGTTTTTCTCAACCTGTGGTCCGCAAAGATAGTGCAGGTGGTCCGCAGACTAACTGTTATAATTCGTTTGGTTAATAAATATTAAGACTTCTTCAATAAGTCATTCACTTTTGATGGTTCACTTGTAATTTCACAAGTGTGATTATGAAGGTATTCAAAACGATTTATTATGTTATAATGGAATAATACAATTTGTCCCAAAAAAATAAAAGTATACTCAGTACTATAGAATTAGTGATCCATAGATTTATTTTTTACATTTTGCTGGTCCTCAGGTAGAAAAAGGTTGAGAGCCAAGGAATTTTATACACTTTATTTCCAATATTGTGTTATTTTTATAATTTATATCTGAATCTTACTATGCATAACTTTGTTTAAAACAAATGTAATTTGTTATCAAAATTTAATTTTAATGAGTATACTAGAAACCAGTTTGCTATTTTACTGAGAACTTCATTCGCATTTAATACCAGATTATTATTGGTAATTATTTACATTTAGGTTAGTATGGTCTGCAAATAAAACATTCTTAAGGATAAGTTCTAGTCGGATAAATTTCCATGTATATTAATGATGTATAATAAAAACAGAAATGGTCCTAGAACAGAGTCTTGTGGAAAGCTATATTATATTTTCTCTCAGTCGAATAAAGCATCTTTACTGATTTTAGAAATTATAAAAGCGATACATTTGCTTTATGCTTACCACTTATGAATTAAACCACTTATTTCCGATGCCATTGATGGCAAAGTCCTCCATTTTTTCAATATTAAAGCATTGTTAACAGGATCAAATGTTTTTACGAGATCACAAGAAATTCCTACAGGGCACATTTTATCATTCAGTTCCTCAAATATTATATATATATATATATATATATAGTCACATCTGTGCATAACTCTTTATGGAATTGCGATTCATTACTGAATACAATGTGACGCCATTCATCTTGTTCAGCAATTCTGCACTACCTCAGATGACCATCATCGCCGAGTAAGGCGGATATCTCAGATAAGGTCTTATTCTTCCAATGTTTTGTAGAGGCCTTGCGTTGTCACCCCTTGGGTCATAGAGTGGGGAACCATCGGGCATGACTGCAAGTGTAGGTTGGCAGTGGTTGAGGAAACTCTGATGACACAGCCTACGTCACGGACATTCTGAGTCCTCATGTGTTACTTCTTATACTACAGTATCGTGATACCATTTTTCAATAGAACAATGTGATTCACACACAACACGAGTATCTATGAACTGTCTGCGTGTTGCTGAGGTACTCCCGTAGACAGCAAGATTCCCAGATCAGTCAACGATAAAACATGTGTGGGACCAACTCGGACGTCAACTCCGTTCCAGGATATCAAGGACCAGTTACTACAGTCCTGTACCGAGATGCATTAGGATATTATAAAACTGCTTTATGAGTCCTTACCAGCCGAATCAATGCCTGCATCAAGGCCAGATAGATTAAAAAGTCATATATTCGAGTGGCCGACTTAACAGGAGGAAACAACTTACCCCAAAAATTGGTCCGCCCAGCTCAGCTTATTGTTGGCTGCGCTTTCTGGAATGTCATTAGGCTTCTGTAAGAATTTGGGTATGGAAAATACAGAATTAACAATAAACTTTACTATGGTTTCGTGGATAACTCCTAGGAATTAGGGTTAAGAGATGTAATTAAGTTGGATTTATTGTAGAAAATTGGTGAAAAGGTGTATATTACAAGGCTGATACACTTCAAAGCTGTGGTAAAATGTTACATGTCTCAGAGCTACACCGAGTGTGGTAGATCATTTGATCTAAAATACTGGCAGTTACCTTTCTGAGACAGAGGAAGGTGGAATGGAGATAGAATTAGTCTAATACAGTGATTACTTAATGGCTGAAGAACTACCGCTCCAAAATAAACCTCAAGAACTGACGTCAATATTTTGTTTGAACTGGTTTCTCCGAGGCCAGGTGGCGGGGAAAGATCACGTGACATTGGCTGAGCATTTAAATGTCAGGTTTCCAAGTGCATGGACTCATGTTTAGCCCCTTGTTCCAAGTGAAAAACTTGTCCCTGACTGGTAGCGTCTAGCAGCCTGACAAACAGGACTGAAGGAGTACATGCTCGGCCACTGCTTCTACAGTATTGATGAGTATTTTCAAACCAAATGATAGACTTAAATAGTGAAAAATCATGTGTTATAAATTTTGTGTCTTTATCAAACTTATACAGCTATCTTACAAATGGTCACAGCACTGATAAAATGCCCATGTGTGTGTGTGTGTGTGTGTGTGTGTGTGTGTGTGAGAGAGAGAGAGAGAGAGAGAGAGAAAATGTACTGTCTGCCAGCGTACAGACTATTTTTGACTTATCCCATATCATTTGTACTTTGTACTATGTATGATGCTAAGGGACCAATAAATACAAATACAAAAAACAAAAACATTAGGCAAAACCGCCGTCCTCCACTCTGAAATGAAACTACCTTATTGACACTACTGATTACAACAAAATAAAGATTTTCGGCAACACTGATATGTAGGCTCAAACTATTGATTACAAGAATGAAAATACATAGACACTTGCACATTTGGGGTGAATTAGATAATAGATTTATTAGTAGAATAATTAGTAGATTAATTAGTAGTATAATTAGTAGAATCCTTTAGAATAAAAACTGTAGAAACTAAGGGCCTACTTTTGGTAACAAGGTAGAAGGATGTGTAAAATCAGAAAATAAAAATAAAAAATCATACTGTCAAATTCTTTGTAAATTTGAGTCATTTTTGCAATAATTGAAATGACATCATATACTTTCTTAACACGTGAACTTACATTTCGTCTCCTCCTCTCCTTCTAGTGGCTCCACTTGTTTTGTCAGGCCTGTGAATATATTGCTCTTAGCAATTCGCATCATATTAACTAACTCAGAGATGCAGTAGAGGAAACAGGAAACAGACCCCAGACACCCTTTGTTTGGACACGAACCTCAACCCGCAAGGCTAAAGTCAAGAAAGATCTTCTTACAGTCAACCACAGCCATAAAATCTTCACCTGAAGCACGCCGTGTACAACTATGACGAAATTCGTTGCCTGAAGGGCACTGGAGGAATATCAAAGAGGCACCGGTCACGGGGTGTAATCAACCATATGCCATATGGAAGGCATTAAATAGATTAAGAATTGAAGTGTCCCGATGTAGATCTAATATCAAATAATGGGATTACACTACTGAAAACGAACTATGTGAATGTGGTGAGCTGCAGGACCCGAAACATCTTCTGTATGCAGGAATCTACTTGAAAGCTGCACTATCGACATTTTTAGGGCATATGAGAAGTCCATCAGGATTACGGAATTCTGGCCACACTCAAGTTAATTGTGTTCTATAGTCCATAAGCTTAATATTAATTAATTAATTTTATTTGTTTTGTTTCAATTTGTAATGTTATGTCCTGGATACGAAAAATAAATAAATAATATTAACTAACCTGTCGGCTTCGCTATATTTTGGGATTAGAAAAGAATCTAAATTTCCTGTTCCCGCGTCTCAAGATGCACCTCAGGTTTTAAGTCACACCTTCAGTTTTCAAACTGCGAAACTCCAAGCAAAATGTTTTTAGTAGTTTTTATGCGATGACGGAAAGAATAAACATGGTCTCTTAAGGATTTATATTGGTACTGATTTTAATTTTTAATTTAATTTAATTGCAATGGAGCACAGGCTCCGGTGGCAATTTCCCTACACAGCTATCTTCCCCCTATCCTGCACCCACCTACATTTGCCCTCTACAAATTTTTTCTTTAAATTCCTTCAAAGTTTTCGGTAAATTATTCATCGTTTCTCTTGGTAACTCATTCCAATCCCTGACACCCTTACCTAAAAAAGAGAATCTTCCTACACCCTTGTGCCTGAAATCGAGTGCCAGCTTGTGGTCATGGTCATCTTTTCCCTGCCATGCACTACTTTTCATACCTACTGCAATATCTTTCCATGCCTCATCACCAGTATATGCCCTGTACACTCCCATGACCCTCCTCATCCTCCTCCTGTCTTGCAATGAATCCCATTCCAGCTCCTTTATCATATCCGTCACTGATTGCATTCTGCGATAATTTCCAGAAACAAATCTAGCAGCCCTTCTTTGCACCCTCTCCAACTCCTGTATTTGATACGTAAAATGAGGGTCCCATACTACACTACCATATTCGAGCAATGGTCTGACCAAAGTTTTGTAACCCAATTCCTTGACTTCTCTCGTACATCCCCTCATAACTCTCTCCAACAAGTGCAGAACTCTGAAACCTTTTCCTACCACCTGTCCTATGTGTCCTGCCCAGTTAAGTTTGTTATCAAAAGTAATTCCAAGATATTTGCATTTCAAGTCTTCAGCAAGCAATTCTTTCCCCACCTTATATTCATAATTAACCTTTTGTTTTTTATTTGTGTATCTAATAAGCTGACTCTTCTTTGCATTTATCTTCATTCCATGTTTACTAACCCAATTAGATATCCTGTCCAGATCACCCTGCAACTGTTTACAATCCTCTATCGTTTTGATTCTTTTATACAGCATTATGTCATCTGCAAACAATCTAATTTCAGATAGTAAACAGGCAACACAATTATTCATTAGAATAATGAATAGCAATGGTCCCAATACGCTACCCTGTGGCACACCCATTTTTACTTCCACTTCTTTTGATACTACATTTCCTACCCTAACTTTCTGTTTTCTACCTTTTAAAAATTCTTCTAACCAGCAAATCACTTTCTTATCCACTCCAATGGTTTTTACCTTATTTACTACCATTTTATGGCTTACTCTGTCAAACGCCTTAGACAGATCTAGTGCTACACTATCAATTTGGCCTCCCTTGTCCATTTCATCTGAAATATCTTGCATATATCCCACCAACTGAGATTCGCATGAATATCCTTGCCTGAAACCATGTTGCCTGCTTGAAAACCAATTACGTTCCTCACATATATTTCTGATGTGGTTGCATATCAATCTTTCCATTAATTTACCTACCACTGATGTCAAACTGATTGGCCTGTAATTCTCAACTCTATTTCTCACCCCTCCCTTATGTACCGGTACTACTATTGCACTTTTCCAGTCCTGTGGTAAGCAGCAAGTGTCTAGACTCAATTTAAATAATATTTCAAGATAAGGTACAATGTCACATCCGGCTATCTTTAAGATATCTGTAGTAATATTATCTTCACCAGCCCCTTTATGTTTTTTCAGCTTTCTTATTTCCTTCATGATTTCCTCAGGATGGATATCAAATTTTTTACTATCGTCATTTCTAATTGTGTTGTTAAGCTCGTTCTCCGAATTAGACCCTCCTGTTTCTGATTCATTTTCCCTAATGCTTTCTCTGAACCAGTTACTTAAAATCTCTGCCTTTTTCAAATCGTCAGTAACTTCTTCTCCATCCTTATCTATAAGTGTCTCTACATCCTTCCTTCCCCTCAGTTTCCTGATATAGCCATAGAAATTTCTAGATGCATCAGTCAATGGTCCCCCTGCACTGACAATACTCTTCATAAACCCATCTTTGGCCATTTTCTTTGCTGTTATTAAGTCCTTGTTTAGTTGTTTTAAATATTCCCTACTACCCTGCTGTCTCTTAACTCTGTTATGTTCTTTTCTTACCAACCTCTTTAACCTCCTCACTTCCCTATTATAGTACATAGGATCTCTACTTCTCTTTATTTTTTGCTTTGGAATAAATTTTTCTTCCCCCTTTCTTATTATCTCCTTGAACTCTTTCCACCTTGACTCTACTGTACCTGAGCCTTCCTTCCATTTGCTGAATTGTTCTCTGAAATATCTCCTCAAATTTGAAACCTGTGCCTTTTATAATTGTACCTATTTCCCCCTTCAATTTTGGCTGCTGGTTTACTGAATCCTCTAATATCCATCAGAACTGCTTCATGATCACTTATTCCTTCAGTTACTTGATACCTCAAAAGGTTTTCATCGGGCTTAATTAGAAATATATCCAAAATATTTTGTCCCCTAGTGTTTTGCTCAACCACTTGTGTAAATCCTCCTTCCCTTATTAAGATATTTGCAAATCTTTGTTCCCTTGTGTTATTTATCTTATTCCCTTCCCAGTTTACACCTGGTAAATTTAAATCTCCGCCGATGATGATCATTCTATTCTCACCTCTGAAATCTGAGTATGAATTTAATTTCTCCCCAAGAGCCTCATCCTCTTCTGTCATTCTTCCACTGCGGTAAACAGCCAACACTCTGATTTTTTCTTTTTTACTACCCCAGAAATCTACCCCAAGTAACTCATGGTCTTGATCTATGAATGCCAGTGAACTATGGTAGTTTTTTGCTGCTTCCGTTATACTGACTCTCTTAGTTGTAATTGTTCTTTTATGTGGGTCAAAAAGACTTAATTTTAAGGAAATGGTTTATTGGAAATTTCTTTATGACACAGAACTTCCTCAAAGTCTTGAAATATATTTGCTTCGTGGAATAATTTCTGATAAAGAAAAACCATGAAACTTGCATGCAAAGGACAGCGTTATAGAATGAGTCTGTAGACTTTCTGCTTTCCAGAGGAATAGATAATTGTCACAGTAGTAACTCTCCAAATAAATATGGCAGAAAATGAAAGGCTATCAGAGACAGGTAAACAGACGGAGAAATTGGTATATAATATCGAAAACATAGATAATTGTCACAGTAGTAACTCTCCAAATAAATATGGCAGAAAATGAAAGGCTATCAGAGACAGGTAAACAGACGGAGAAATTGGTATATAATATCGAAAACATCTTCGTGGAAAGACGTTGATTTGAAAAACGGGAGCATGGGTTTAAGAAAGACATTCATGGGGATCTCAGTCAGTGGAATATCTACAAGATATTTGGGCTGAAATATACAAGGGCGGCCAAGTTGATAATGTAAGCCTAGATATAATCAATATATCTAGTGATTCATAAAATAAGGTGTAAGCCATTGAAATGACAGAAGATGGTTCAGGGTTTTTTTAAAAGCCATAAAAAAAACAGTTAGGACAGGAAATGCAATATGAAAAGACTTAGAAGCCAAATGAAAGTTCCACATATTATTGTACTGGAACCATTCCTATTAATTATTATAATAAATAACTTTGTTTGTGGTTTACTGATAGAGGTAACCTTCTTTAATGATGTAATGCTCTATAACGGTGTTATACAATACAATACAATACAATACATTCATTTTCCATTCATCCCAATATAAGAGACTGGCGCTGTGGGTTGTGGAAAGTTGTCAATTTACAGATAAACGGTTGCATAAAAAAATAACATGTATACCGGTAGATGTACAGTCATAGCATACATGGTACATTAAACAATTCCATAGCAAAATAATACATACACCAGAAGATGTCCAGTCATAGCAAACATGATACATTAAAAAAAAAAATCCATAACAAAATAATACATACACCACAAGATGTACAGTCATAGCATACTTGGTACCATAAACAATTGCGTAACAAACTAAATACATACACCAGGATATCTACAGCCATAGCATACATCGTAAATTAATTATGTAAACTACATTTACAGAAGCTACTGGCAGTTATTTTTTAGATACCTTAGAAATAAATTCTTCGACAGAGTAGAAGGAGTTGTCAATTAAAAATTCTTTCAATTTTTTTCTGAATTTATTCTTATCATCTGCTAGACATTTAATATGTGTTGGGAGCTTATTGAAGATATGTATCCCTGAATATTGGACCCCATTTTGAACAAATGATAATGATTGTAATTTGTGAAGATCATTTTTACTTCTAGTGCCATAATTGTTTATTTTACTATTTGTTTCAAATAAAGTATAATTTGTGACTACAAAGGACAGTAATGTGTATATATATACTCAGACGCAGTAGTTCATAACGTCATATGATTCGTTTCAGCACAACAATAACTTTTGACATTAGCAAAGGGATTTGTCAGTGTGACTTCACTGTTTAAGTTCTTTGGATCATGGCATTAGAACGGAAGAAACAAATTTTGTAAAACATTGTCATTTTTACCAGGTTCCATGATTATAACAAAATTGGTGCATTAATTGAGAAAACATATAATATTTAAGTTAGAATATGTGTGGATATCTGGTTGAGTTAGTATCTTTGTGTTTTTACATGTGCTTGTAGGTATTTTTGTATGGTTTGTATCTAAATGTGAGTGGTTTTTTGGTATTGATATTATAAGGAGTTTTTTCGGTAGGTTGCGTTAAGAGTATTTAACTACTGATTTGTAAAGTCTCTATTTAAAGTTTACCTTGAGTTAATTTAGCAGTATTTTTGTAAGGTTATCCTCAACAAACTTTTATCTCACATGCTGTATTTTGTTTTTGTTAGCTGCTTTAGAAACTGCTTGTAATCAAGAACGAAAAGTATCGTAATTGCCGTAGATGAGTGGAGGTGGGAATTTTTTGCGAAGTGTGTGAGATATGGTTTCATTCGGAAGGAAATTATAGAGGTGTCAAAAATGGGGCAATTGAGGAAGCTCTCCCATGGTTTTCTACAGACTGTTTTAAAAATAGCAAGATATACCCTTGAGGCTGAACTGATAGATGCTAGGAAGGAGTTGGATAAACTGCAGTTAGAGGAAAACACATGTGTTTGGTAACTGGCAACAGGGAAAAAGGAAACTGGAACAAGGCGGGCTTCTGATTCTTTCGAGTGTTGCCAGAGTTAGACAGGGATGAGCCTTCTGTTGCTGTAGGTGTAGCGAAATATCAACAGACTTGTAGGAAAAGATGTGTTGTTATGTCTGGTAAGCATGGATTAGTCTTGCTGCTAGGTAGTAGTCATGGACGGAGTGTGGGTTCACTGGCGCAGTAAATATTAGGATCAGACTTCCAGGTCATGACTTTCTTCGAAGCAAGTGCTGATCTTGCTCAGATGGTAGAAGGTATAGGTTCTTTATGATCTAGACCCTGTAGTGATAGTGGGAGGAGCGGGAAATATTCTGGATGGGGATGATGGTTATAATATTAGAGATGACCTGAAGAAAATAACAAAAGCAACGTGTCACATACAGGTCAGTATGATGTCAATCCTGAGATACTAAGATAGGCCACACATGAACTCTGCTGTGAGGCGAGTGAATATGTAGCTAGAACGGCTCTTATATCTGACATTAGCTCTGGCATGGGCTTCGTACTTGTAGATGCTAGTGAAAGGTGGGTTTATACTAGGGTTGGCCTACACATCAATAGTAAAAGGATGGAGGTTCTTTCAGATCAGATAGCCGGGCGTTTAATTGGGACCACCAATTCTCATGAAAATATTCCTGTAGTTAATGGAGTTTGGGAAGCTCCTTCTTTAGATCAGGATAAAGTATTAGGCTGAGAGTTTTAACAGAAATTAGTTTAAACAGTAATGAATTTACAGATAAAAAAAATAAAAATTGTGTAGGTATTAATTTATTATATCAGAATATCAGAGGGTAATCAAAGAAAGTGGATGAACTGCTAGTTCACATAAATGAATATAATGCTATAAATAGAATTGATGTTATATTCTTGTCTGAACACCATATAATTACAGGAATAAGTTTGTAAAATATAAATAGCTTCCATTTAGATTCTTACTACTCTAGGACAAACTTGGAGAAAGGAGGAGTTGTCACTTATATTAGGATTGATTATAGTTTCGACGATATAAATATTGGCAAGTATTTCCTTCATCATTTTGAAGCCTGTACTATATGGCTAAATTTCAATAACGAAATTTTCATAATAGCATCTGTATACAGAGCACCCTCTGGAAACTTTTGAACTCTTATTGACATTTTTAAGCTGAAAGGTAGCTAACATACACTTTTGTGGTGATTTTGAAGTAGATTTTTTTAATAACTTGCCCTGTAAAGTCATATTGGTATAATTAGTCAGTTCATTTAATTTAACTCAGTTAATTTTCCCACTAGTATAAGGAATAATAGTTACTCAGCAATAGGTAATAATTTCTATATACCTCAAAATTCAGTAATAAACAAGCCATCTATCAATTGACTATTGAATCATGATGCCCAGTTATTAACTATCAACACTTTAATAGGTACTAGCTCCAAGAGTAATGCTTTAAAACTTCAGCGAGTAATAAATGCAGAATAAGTGACTTAATACCACAAAAAGGAATTATGTTTACAATGCACAAGATATAATTGGAAAATACATTTTTAGTAGCATTATATTAAATTACTTTGAAAGTTGCTTCCCCCATGAAAAGGTGTCATTCTTCTCAAAAAGAACAAAAACCATGGATCACTGTTATCATTAGAACATCATTCATTTGTAAAAAGAAGCTATATATTGCCTCTAGGAACTGTTGAAATGCTAATATAAACACATTACAAGTGGTACTGCAAAATACTGAAAAATGTTATCAAAGAATCTAAAAGTGTGTACTATAAACACAAAATTAATCAATCTGAAAATAAAATTAAGATAATATGGGACATTGTAAAAAATGAAATAGTGAAAAATGATCAAGCCAGTAATATAAAAAAACCCTGCAGAATCTAATTTTTCAATTGCTGATATATTTAGTAAACATTTTTTATCTGTTGCTGATAAATTGAAAGCCAATAGCTCAGTGACACATAGTATGGATTTAATCAATACAGGCTTCCAAGAAAAAATTGACACTATATCTGTAAATTTAGCCACTCCAGAAGAAACAAGAAATATTATTATGTCTCCTAAGAGCAAATATTCGATTGGATAAGGTGAGATTTCCAGCAGAGAAGTTAAACTGTCCTCCATAGAATTAAGTAATATGCAAAGTTATCTTTTTAACTTTACTTGAAGGTGCCTTCCCAGAAAGGTTTGAGGGTGCTGTAGTTAAACCACCCTATAAAAGGGGGGATAAGTTAGTTGTAACGAATTACCATACTATTTCATTACTTACAGCCCTCTCAAAACTTTTTTTAGAAAGCATTGTACAATAGAGTTTAACAACACCTTAAAAAGAATAGTATTCTAATGAAATCAAAAGTTGGTTTTCAAAAGGGGCATTCTATAAGGGGCAGTCAGGGAATGGGGATTAAAATAGTAATTTTTAGTAGTTTATTCAATGAAGAATACTATATGTCGCTCATAGCTTGAGCGCAACTAAGCATGGCTTTGCCTCTATCCTTGTTTCATATAATTAGTTATTGATTAGAGAAAGTAGTTAGACAATTCCTTCAGGCTGAGTAGCGCGAATGATGTTTGCCATTGTTTGTATTAAGGTAATGCCTCGTGATAATCTTATTTGGTAATATCAGATTGGATCATTATTTAATCAGTCATTCGTGTATTAATTCAGTAAAGCTATGTATCAGTTATGGTCTTACAAAGAAGCTATTCAGTCATTAGCATTTTCAAGTTGGTAGCAATGGCGCCATGTGTGCTTGACGTTTCCTTCCAGCATAAGTTAGATAGAGCTGCGGTTACTTGTAAAGTGAGATTTTTATAATTAACGTATTTCTTTAAATTATGCATCGTGTCGTCTAAGCCATTTGCAGTCGTTAGGTTAAAACCAATGTTATTTCAGATAATTGTGTGGAAGAGTTTGTGATAAATCGGCAAGTTAAGAACTATAAAAAATGTCACTATTAAAGCAGTTCCGGATCCCTTCTGCAACAAAGATCGCCCTGGTGTCAAATATCTTTATCCTGACAAATAAGGATCCCACGTAGTTAATCTGTTATAATCTTGAAGATAGCCTAAAACTGTAAGATCACTTCTAAGAATCCCTCTAAAAAAAAAAAATATTTCACACAGTGGACTGCACGGCCATATAAACCTCATTAAATAATTATAACTGATGACAGAAGATAAGTTGACTGTTATTAATATAATAAACATCTTTCATATTATATAGAACAGTTACAAGAGTGGTGTCAGATATAATATTATCTACCATATCATATAGTCCGCTACAATTCAACAGAAAAAGCTTTATTTGTATTCACTGACAATATTTTAGTGTAAATAAGTGATAAATTAATTCCTGTCGGAATATTATGTGACTTACATAAGACATTTAACTACGTTGATTATGAAATTCTGTTACAGAAATTAAAGTACTAAGGTATAAAGGTCATTGTTAACAACTAGCTTAGTTCTTACCTTCTGAATAGAAAACAGAAAGTGTCATTGGAATATTTTAAGGCAGCATTTTATGGTGCACTGTTTTCTGAGTGGAAATTATTATTATTATTTAATTGCATTGGAGCACAGGCTCCGGTGGCAATTTCCTAACACACCCATCTTCCCCCTATCCTGCACCCACCTACATTTGCACTCTACAAATTTTATCTTTAAATTCTTTCAAAGTTTTCGGCAAATTATTCATCATTTCTCTTGGTAACTCATTCCAATCCCTGACACCCTTACCTAAAAAAGAGAATCTTCAGACACCCTTGTGCCTGAAATCGAGTGCCAGCTTGTGGTCATGGTCATCTTTTCCCTTCCATGCACTACTTTTCATACCTATTGCAATATCTTTCCATGCCTCATCGCCAGTATATGCTCTGTACACTCCCATGACCCTCCTCATCCTCCTCCTGTCATGCTATGAATCCCATTCCAGCTCCTTTATCATATCCGTCACTGATTGCATTCTGCGATAATTTCCAGAAACAAATCTAGCAGCCCTTTTTTGCACCCTCTCCAACTCCTGTATTTGATATGTAAAATGAGGGTCCCATAATACACTACCATATTCGAGCAATGGTCTGGCCAAAGTTTTGTAACCCAATTCCTTTATTTCTCTCGTACATCCCCTCATCACTATCACCAACAAGTGCAGAACTTTGAAACCTTTTCCTACCACCTGTCCAATGTGTCCCGCCCAGTTAAGCTTGTTATCAAAAGTAATGTCAAGATATTTACATTTAAAGTCTTCAGCAAGCAATTCTTTCCCCACCTTATATTCATAATTAACCTTTTGTTTTTTATTTGTGTATCTAATAAGCTGACTCTTCTTTGCGTTTATCTTCATCCCATGTTTACCAACCCAACTAGATATCCTGTCCAGATCACCCTGCAACTGTTTACAGTCCTCTATCGTTTTTATTCTTTTATACAGCATTATGTCATCTGCAAACAATCTAATTTCAGATAGTAAACATTCAACACAATTATTCATTAGAATAATAAATAGCAACGGTACCAATACGCTACCCTGTGGCACACCCATTTTTACTTCCACTTCTTTTGATACTATATTTCCTACCCTAACTTTCTGTTTTCTACCTTTTAAAAATTCTTCTACCCAGCAAATCACTTTCTCATCCACTCCAGTGGTTTTTACCTTATTTACTACCATTTTATGGCTTACTCTGTCAAACGCCTTTGACAGATCTAGTGCTACACTATCAATTTGGCCTCCCTTGTCCATTTCATCTGAAATTTCTTGCATATATCCCACCAACTGAGATTCGCATGAATATCCTTGCCTGAACCCATGTTGCCTGCTTGAAAACCACTTACGTTCCTCACATATATTTCTGATGTAGTTGCATATCAATCTTTCCATTAACGTACCTACCACTGATGTCAAACTGATTGGCCTGTAATTCTTAACTCTATTTCTCACCCCTCATTTATGTACCGGTACAACTATTGAACTTTTCCAGTCCTGTGGTAAGCAGCATGTATCCAGACTCAATTTAAATAATATTTCACGATAAGGTACAATGTCACATCCGGCTATCTTTAAGATATCTGTTGTTATATTATCTTCACCAGCCCCTTTAAATTTTTTCAGCTTTCTTATTTCCTTCATGATTTCCTCAGGATGAAAAGTAAATTTTCTATTATCGTCGTTTCTAATTGTGTTGTTAAGCTCGTTTTCCGAATTAGACCCTTCTGTTTCTGATTCATTTTCCCTGATGCTTTCAATGAACCAGTTACTTAAAATCTCTGCCTTTTTCAAATCGTCAGTAACTTCTTCTCCATCCCTATCTATAAGTGTCTCTACACCCTCCTTTCCCCTCAGTTTCCTGATATAGCCATAGCCAACACTCTGATTTTTTCTTTTTTATTACCCCAGAAATCTACCCCAAGTAACTCATGGTATTGATCCATGAACGCCAGTGAACTGTGGTAGTTTTTGTTAACTAGTATGAAAACTCCTCCACCAATTGCTCCTCTATCTCTGCGGTACACTCTTTAACCATCAGGAAAAAACTCACTGTCTAGTACTTCTTCTTTTAACCAACTCTCTACCCCTATTATTGCTTGTGGTTCGTGTATCTCTATTAAGTTTTAAAATTGGATTACTTTGTTCATTATACTTCTACAGTTTACCATTAACACCTTTACTACTGGCTTTACATTTTCAGAATTTATCTCCTCTTTCCAACTTTTACCGCAGTCAGTTATTGTTTCAGCCACTTCATCTATTTCTTTAACATCTGTGACTTTCCCCATTTATCATATATCGAGTACCTCAAGGTTCTATATTGGGGCCACTATTGTTTTTAATTCATGTAAATGATCATCACTGCATTGTATCTAAAAACACAAACTTTGTCCAATTTGCAGATGACATAAACATAGGAATTAAAAGTATTGTAGAGATATCTTCAGAATATATTTCCAATTATATCTTTGACCTGGTTAATAAATGGTTTACAGTTAATGGCTTGTCTTTAAACTTTGATAAAACTCAATATATGCAGTTCAGAACATCACTCAAATTAGCACCAGCCATGCACATAAAATTTGTAGGTCAGGCCAATCGGGAGGTAGAGTATGTGAAATTTCTAGGCTTGCATACTGACCATAATTAAAATCGGAGTTACATGACTCTGGCTTACTTAATCGATTGAGTATAGCCACACGGTTAGCGTTCTCGCCTCGCATTCGGGAGGACGGTGGTTCGAATCCCCGTCCGGGCATCCAGATTTGGGTTTTCCATGGTTTCCCCAAATCACTCCAGGCAAATGCCGGGATGCTTCCTTCAAAAGACCATGGCCGAATTCCTTCCCATTCCTTGCCCCCATCCTTGCCCCCCATCATTTCCCGTCTCTAAAGACCTCGATGTTAAAAAGAGACGTAAAGCAGTTACCAAAAAAAAAAAAAAAAAGAGTACAGCCACCTTTGTAATTCGTACAATTTTAGGTATAGATGATTTCTGTGGAGGAAACTAGTTTATTTTGCTTATTTTCACTCCTTAATATCATATGGAATAATATTTTGTGGCAATTCTGCTAATAGAGACAAAATGTTCGGAGACCAAAAGCAAGTAATGACATTTATGTGTGGGGTTAGTAGTAGGACTTCTTGTAGAACGCTGTTCAAGAAGTTTATAGCGATTTTAACATTGTGGCTGAGTATATATACACATTAATGTCCTTTGTATTCACAAATTATACTCTATTTGAAACAAATTGTAAAATACACAATTATGTCACTGGAAGTAAAATGATCTTCACAAAGATTAATAGCCGTTATCATTTGTTAAAAAATGAGTCCGTAATTCAGGGATAAATATCTTTAATTAGCTCCCAACACATCTTAAATGATTGGCAGATGATAAGATTAAATTAAGGATAAAAGTAAAAGAATTTTTTTACTCCTTCTGTTCTACCGAAGAATGTTTCTAAGGTATCTACAAAATAAATGCCAGTAGATTGTGTAAATGTAGTTGACATAATCAATGTATCATGTGTGCTATGACTGTACATCTTCTGGTGCATGTATTATTTTGTTATGTAACCCTTTAACTGTAAATTGACAATTTTTTACATCCCACAGATCTAGTCTCTTATGCTGGGATCTATAGTAAATGAATATCTTGCATTGTGTGTTAATATATATTGCTGGATGTCTCTGTGCGGTAATGTGATGATGCAAGTTATGGTCTTTGTGTCTGTTATTTGTTTGTGTAAGCTGGAAGATGCCTGAATTTGTGTGGTTTGGTCTGTGTGTTGACATTATATTGTATGGTGTGTATCTACAGTTAGCTGTTGATTCGTTTCGGTGCGTGTTGTTTTGCTGTGTATTTGTCCGCATAAAGGCCTGTGATGAATGTATCTTTCTTGGTATCTGGTTACATTACATCTGGGGTATGCACACGATTTAGAGTATCAATGTGTGTGGTTCGGTGTGGTATGTGAATATGATCGCAGAATATGCAGTTCTTTTCCTTGCGAGGAAGATGGGGATGGGGGATTGGTGCCTGTGTGTACGTGTGTGTGTGTGAATCTTTGAATGATTTCTGAGTGAGTGACTGTTGGCTTACGCTGGTAGCTACATGGTTATGTGTGAGTTGTCGTATGTTGGCGGATGTCTGTCAGTGCGTGATATTTCCGGTGTGTTGATGTTTGGATGTGTGTTAGAGGGTTTAAGTGTTGTCTGTGGGTCTATGCGAATGGGGTAATATCTGTGTTGTGATTTTATTATGTGCACGTTAATGGGGCGTGGCTTTTTTGTGTTATGATGTTATTAGATATCATGAAGTATGGAGATGGTTCCATGTGTCTAAGTTAGCTCTAAAAGTAAGATTATTTCACATGATTGAGGTACTGTATAAGTGTGCGAGGTTTGACATAGAATGATAGTCTAGTGTATTATGTCGTTCGGTAAGTTTAATCGTTTGTGTCGGTGACATTATCTATGTGCGGAATGGTGACGGAGGGTCCGTGGTCATGATATTGTCCAGTTGGAAGAATGTCTGGACTAGATTATTCAGTATTGAAATTTCTTGGAGTCTTTTGAGACACATTGTCTCAACTAATATACAATCACTGAGCCACCAGGTAAATATATATATACCAAAATCCGCTCAAGCCCCTCCCAAATCAAAATCCTGTATCCGCCACAGCCAGTTCTGTTTTAATATTAAATCGATACGAGGCTGTGTCACGTTATCCTATGAACGAGTCGATTGCTGAGTTGAAATGTTTGAGTACAACAGATAGATTTTCTTCCAGTAAAGCGAAATTTCATTTTGTGTATATAAATAACCTCCCATCCAGAAATTTTCAAATGATAATCATCGCAAACAATTAAGGAAAACGTTAATTTATTCTTTTTGGTAAAAAAATAGTAAAAATGGTGTTTATACACAATAATTCTATCTGAAGCTAAGTTGAGCTGCAAAGGGATGGATGGATATAGTTTTACATATCTTCAGTCCATGTATCAGATGGTCAAAATGCAAACGAAATTTGAAAGACGCCGAAATTTCAGTGAAAAGCTGAGTACCGACAGGATAGAAAATTGTTGAAGAACCCGGTAATGTCATCCATTTACGCAATATCCTCATTAGAGTTGAAAATCAGGACGGTACTTGGTGGACTTGAGAGGGAAAACCATTCCTCTGAGATTACATACAAAGAAACTGTTATAATTGGCGCTGCTGTAAATTATATTACGACACAAGTCTTAAAGGTAGCAGGATGAGACATTGGACCTTGTCTTGAAATATAATTTAAATTTAATCTGGAGACTTGTTGCTTACCAGACGACTGGAATATGCCGTAGTCGTTCTGGTCCATGAAGAACAAATAGAATCGAAAATTGCAGGCCAGTCAGTTTGAAATCAGTGGTGAATAAATTAATATAGTGATTGATATGCAACCACATCAGAAATGTGTAGTGGTTTTTAAGTAGACAACATGGATATTAATGCGAATATCAGTTCATGTGGGCTATATGCAAGATATTTCGGATGAAATGGATTAAGAAGGCAAAATTGCTTGAGGATTTGTCGAGCATGCGGCTGGATCAATTGATCGTTGGACAACGAATTTTCTACAGCGTAACGTGCCTAAATCTTTGGGTAACGTCTGCTTACTGGTGTGAGGAGCATAGTCCGGACGCACTCATCCATCCATCCATCCTTGATTTGTCACAGACATAAGCTGCCATCCGTCCTTAGCACCACGGTATCCTATTGCTAATGTCTAAATCTATCTTTTGATGCTGCCCTAAATGTATTTATCCTAAGTTTTGCTAATCTGATTTAAGAATTTTATGTACATGTGGTATGTACAAAAACTATTACCTACTTACAGCCTACACATACCAGTGACATCTCAGATAATCTCGACAGGGGAAAAACCTATGAGTGCCATCATAGTCTTAAAAAAGCAGATCACTGTCACAAAAATAATACAGTTCTGCGATACGGTGTGTGTGTGGAGACCTGTACGCAACGGGGAAATGTGGACCTCGTTAACATATATTTTTTTACAGAGACAATGGGCCCCTATCTTTGTAAGTTTCGGGAAATACGTGTAACCATAGGCGACACCCCTACGGTGATATTTGCCGGTGCAAACGCCAAATCTGCACTTTTACACTGTGGTCTTGCAGACGCACGAGGAGAAAAGTTACACGAACTGATTGGCGAGTTATAGCTGGATGTCGAAAATAAACCAAACACATTCAGTGATAGAGCAGGTGCCAAATCGAACACAGATATAATTTTAACAAATCGAAGAGCAGGAAACTTGGTAAATGGGTGGAAGGTGATTGAGAACCAAACTACCAGCGATCACAATCTAATAATGTTCGAACTAGTAAGATTATGCAAGACGGTGCGCGTGAAGGCGACTGTACCAATATCCAACGGTGATATGACACTAGCAAAGCTAACTGACCAAGGTTGAGGAGTTGCTTCAATCCTCACAAATTCAGAGTTAAAAGTTTTGACGTGGACAAGGCTGCGAAAGCAACAAGTCGAGCACTCGAAGACATAATGAGAACTGCATTTCAACTTAAGAAAACAACGGGATTGAAAGGCAAACCATGGACAGAAATATTGCAGAAACTACGAACCACAAGGCAAGGCAAGAAAAGCATATCAACGTCGCATTATTGCAAAATAGAGACATACTCTTCTAGATAGGTATAGAAATAAAGAGGAGTTCAAGGATCTGTTGCTGAAAACGAAACAAAAAAGCGGGGAAGCTTTCGTCAGACAAAATATGCCCAAGGGGCATCCCTTAAAAGATTCCGCTGGCAAAATTAGGCCAGCTACTACGTGGTCTACAGTAAGAAGACTGGTTGGATCTATGACCACGAGCGGGATGGGAACTGCACGGGAGTTGCTTGACATGTTGCTTCCAGATTAGGGATATTCACTAAACATCGACGCTTCGCATCCATTCGTTGTTTACCATACGATCCATCCGTTTGATTCGATGTTTTGACAAAGAATTTTCTATTCGATGCATAGATTTTTTAATAAAAACATCGAATCATAAAAAGGCTGACTCTGGCTAATAATGACAAAAATAATAGAAATAAATGTTAAGATTACTCAATTTGTTGAGGATTAAATTAAATTATTTCAATTTAAAATAACTGTTATTAAGAGATGATGACACCAGTGAGCAATTAGCGGGACATAACAGTGGTGAAAATGAATTTCTCTTGCTGTTGGCTATCCTGTCTGTATCAGTGAATGAATACAATCAATTTCTTAGGTTCACTCCTATTGCTGTGAATCGAAATAAGAAGATATTACTCTAAAACAACTAAGTATTACCTGATACTACTCATTATTTAGATAGGGTTGGGGAAGCATCTGATTGACTACTGTCAGGACTTGCATCCGAATGTTTATTTTCGATGGCTGTAGCCAGTAGCCAGTAGCCAGTCAGCAAAGGAACAGAATAAAAAGAAAACGACTGAGTAAACTTTTCTTTCTGCAAAGTTTGCCTAACTACCTTTTGTGTTTAAAGGTTAAAGACTTAATATTAATTTTAGGCAGATTTAGACTTTAGTATTTAAAGTCTGGTTTTTTATTGTAAAGGCCTGGTATCGTAATAAAATATTTCTGTTTATTTGTAGTCTCTGTTTCACTCACAAAGCTATACCTCACTCATACAACACTACTTAACACACAAGATAATAAAACTATTTTTTTAATGTTGGGTGAAAGCTAACGCTCTAGGCTAGCATTCGAGAGGACGCGGGTTCGAATAGTGATGTTCCGATACCATCAAAGTATCGATACCTACTCAAATGAGTAGTACTCAAATTGTCTTACGATACTCAGTCATATGAGTACTGCAAAAGTATCGATACTTACACATATCGATACTTTTTTTAATTAATGTCGAAATTTAAGAATATGCGTGACATTTTTAAAAAAATTATTTATTTTATTTGCCTAGTGTAAGAAAATCAAACAACATTCAGTAAACCCCTATTCCAGATGATAGTACAGAACCCGAGACAGATCGGCAAAGTGAATTACGTTAGAATATGTGTGACCCCTAAGAGTGTGAACACCAAAAGTGAGTCATATCAGATGAAGAAATAATAGAGGCAATACCTTCCTTTCCGAAAAGAAAACCACCAGAACCTGATGGGACACCAGCAGAGCTCCTCCAGGACTTGGTCATCCAACTGGTTCCAACTTTAAATAAAATTTTTAAAGAATGTCTGGTGCAGGGAAAACTACCAGACGGATTAGAAACAAGTGATGTGATCATTATAGCCAAAGGTGATGGCAAAATCACACAACTTCCAAAATCTTATCGTCCAATCTGTTTATCCAATATTCTATGGAAAGTGTAAGGAAAGATATTTTGCAAGAAACTAAAGGAACAGAGGTTAAAATATGGGAAGAACCAAAATCAGTACATGTTCACAGCAGTCAACAGAGGACGTCATCAACCTCTTAGTGGAAATTGTGCAAAACTCTTTTATAAATTATGTGGTGAGAATATTTGTAGACATTGTCTGCTGGTAAGCGCTCTTCGAAAGAATAATTAACTGTCAAGAAAACATATATAACAGTTTTAGAGAGAATTGTAGAAATGGATATGCAAAATTGCGGTGCCCCAACAAGTATATAGAAAAAAGACTGTCAAAAGGCTGCCCGCAGGAATCAGTGTGCGGACCAATTTCCTGGGACATTGCTTTGGAATCAGCAATGAACATATTACAACAAATGCCAGAACTGCTGGGTTTGGTGGCATTCGCCGACGATCTCGCACTTCTGATAGATGCGGAAACCAGACCGGAACTCAAAACAAAATTCAAAGAGCACCACAAAAGACGACCTACATGTTCCTGGAAGGAAGACTCAAATGAAATCCGGTAATCAAGATCCATGTAAAAAAAAAAAAAAAAGTAAAAGCAGTAGTACGTTTCCTTGGTGTAAACGTGGAGGAACGACTGAAATTTACGTCTCATACGGAGGATGTATGTGGACGACTAACACGTAATGCACAAATTGATAAACATTGGCGAGCGACGGTTTAAACTACCACCGCTCATCATAAGGAGATATCACGATGCAATACTGACCTCAATTACTGGATACGCTGCAGGCACTTGGGCCAAGCACCTAAGAAACGTTAAACCAAAGGAGCTACTTCGGCGTACGCAGCGAGTAATTCTGTTTAGACTAACTGTGGCTTACAGAACAACGTCCACAGATGCACTAACAGTTATACTCGTCATCTGCCCACTAGACCTGGAATTAAGGAGGCGAGGATCGTTATACTGGATAAAAAGAGCAAGATATGATCAGGCTACTGAAATAATTGAAAGGCCCGTTGAAACCAAAAAAGACGTTTGGGACGCGGTGTTTAATGAATGGCAGCAACTATAGACCAGTAGCAACACGGGCAGAAGGACCTTCGACATGCTTGCTTGCGTGCAAGAGAGAGTTACAATGACTCACCTACAACCAGGGCTCATATACAACCAGGGCTCATATACTACTTATCTTTGCATGCTCCATACAACAGATTCCTAGGACAGAGAAGCCTCAAAGAAACAAACAGGTGCAACTGTGGCTAAATAATAACGTTGTTTAGGAATGCAAAAAACTGAAGAATCAAGGGCACACTTCCAAAAAAAACCTTCAGAATAGAAGAATATATGACATACTGCGTGATACCGAGCTCTACCATTTGCTGGATGAAGTCTTTAATCTAGCGCCATTGCGCGAGAAGGCAAGAGTTGCAGATTTAGCAGAGCGTAGAAGACGCCGCGAGCAAGCAGTATCAGAAACAAAAAGAAGGGCAGGAGAGGAAGAAATTCAAGAGGAAAGAACTACCCAACTGTGATCATTAGCACCTCCCACGACTAAGGAGATGCTTGCACAGGAAGAGGCAAAGATTCTATTCATCGCAGTGTCCCTACAAAACAGAGACACCTTCTCCAGGGCTCAGGGAGGAGCTTGCTCTTATTCCAGGAGGGAACTCCTGATGTGGGAGTAGGTGGTTCCAAGGAAAAACAGGAAAAGATCGAGATCACTACCCGGAATGTGAAGCTGGCGGACGGCACTTGGTGGTCAGCATATCACCCTGCAGCATCAGCAGAGAGAGCCGGTGACCTGGATGTCGGCGCAGGACAGCAGTGGTGCAGGAAGATCATCCATGTATAGACAGTGTATTATTTAGAAGTATTAAACTACATAGATACTTGCTGATTTTGGTGTGAATTGGTGTAGATAGTAGATTAATTAGTAGAATACTTTGATCCATTAGATCCTTTAGAATAATTATCCAGATCTATTAAAAAAATATCAACAGAAAAGTAAATTGTTTAAAAATAAAAACTATAAAAACGAACGGCCTACTTTAAGGTTATGTAAAATCAGGAAATAAAAACAAGACCCTTACTTATAGACAAATTAAGAAGCATGAAGTCAGCCCATAGTTTCAAAAATTAACATCTCACTTGCTCTTTTATATTTTAAGTTGTAATTTAGATGTGTTTCTTAGAGCAACTTTTTCTTAATTTTGAAACCTTACTTATTCCTCAGAAGTGCTTCTATTGAAGGTTCATTTAATTTCGTTATATATATGTACATATAATTTCGTTACTAACAGCATTCTATATCCAATTCCGGCAGTGAAATTATAAATCCACGCGAACGAAGTCTTGGGTATATATATATATAGACTTGCGTGTCCCTATACTTCACACTGAAGCCTTCACTACCTGGCGCAGACCACTGGTGATTGTGTGTGGTAGTAGCATAGAATTTCACATTGTTGTGAATGATATATTTCATTTTTCTGCTAAAACTACATATCGCAGACCACTGGTTTTTGTGTGTGGAACTAGCATAGTCTCCCTTCGTGCACTATAGTGGTTGCATGTCGATAGGTATGGGAGTGTGGGTGATATGGTGATTGAAAGTGGTCGATCTGGGGTACCAAAGACGTGTGTGTCACTATATTACACTTTTCAGCCATCACTACCTAGCGCAGAACACTGGTATTTGTGTGTGGTAGTAGCATGGAATTTCAAATCATACACAACGTTGGCCGAATTTCGATAGCTGTAGGGGTGTGGGAGATATGGTGGTTGAAAATAATCAATCAGGGACATTTTCGTATTTCAACTAAAGACATGAGTGTCCGTACATTTCACTTTTCTGCCACAACTACATATCGCAGACCACTGAAATTTGTAAATGGTACTAGCGTTGAGATTCCTATCGAATACTTCAGTGGTTTCACGTCGGTAGCTATGGTGGTGTGGGAGATATGGTGCTTGAAAGTGGTCGCCCTGGGGCACTTTTATATTTCGACCAAAGACGTGTCAGTCCGTGTATTTCACTTTTCTGCTTCAACTTTATAGTGTAGACCACTGGTGTTTGTGTGTGGTAGTAGTATGGAGTGGCACATCGTACACAACGTTAGCCGAATGTCGGTAGCTATGGGGGTGCGGTAGATATGGTAGTTAAAAGTGGTCGAATAGGGACATTTTTGTATTTCTACCAAAGACATGTGTGGAAGTGCCCTCGAGTCTCCCATCGTGCACAATGGTGATGGCATGGCGGCAGCTGTTCGGATGTGGGAAATGGTGGTTGAAAATGGTCGTCCTAGGGTATTTTGTCATTTCGACCAAAGACGTGTATGTCCTAAAATTTCACTTTGCAAACATATCTCTATAGCAGTGTTTGTGTGTATTAGTAGCCTCGAGTCTCCCATCGTGCACTATGGTGGTTGCATGTTGGTAGATGTAGGGGTGTGGGAAATATGAAGGTTTAAAGTAGTCGACCGAGGGTATTTTCATACTTCAACGAAAGACTTATTTAACTTTGCAGCCATAAATACCCTGCGCAGAACATTTGCTCTTGTGTGTGGTATTAGTCTTGAGATTCCCATTGTGCACCATGGTGGTTGCATGTAGGTACCAATAAAAATTCTTTACTAACATGAACGAAGTCGCGGGAACCAGCTTGTACATATATATATACTTGCGTTTCCCCATATTTCACTTTTCATCCATCACGACCTAGCGCAGACCACTGATGTTTGTGTGAAGTAATTCCGAATTCCGATAGCTGTAATGGCGTCGGAGTTAAGATGGTTGAATGGGGTCAGTCTGTGACATTTTCATATTTCGACCAAAGACATGTGTGTCCTATATTTCTTTTTGCTGCCACAACTACATAGCGCAGACAACTGGTGTTTCTGTGT